>JAQFXP010001013.1:0-22366 GCA_034693685.1 Belba bartosi
AGAGAGCAGGAGAGAGAGAGAGCAGGAGAGAGAGAGAGAGAGAGAGAGAGAGAGAGAGAGAGATTTATAAAAACTAGTTTTTTGCTCAAACCAGTAAATGTTTGGAAATGTTTGGAAACTCTTGAATCTAAAGGACATTGATTCGAGTATTCGAGTGAATCTGTGTTTTGCATTACATTCCACTTTTCTCTTCGCAAATAAGTCTCTCTTTATAAACAAAATTCCAATTTTTAAATATTTATCAAAACTTTTAAGCGAATTATTTAGTTATGAAATTCAGTCGAAAAATTCTTTGCCTCTGAATGAATGCAAACAATGAAAAGTTTACTAAAATTAGTTAAAAACAATTTTCATGAACTCAATTAAAATAATTTTTGCGCCAAAAAAAGAAATAACTGAAAACTAGGAAATAATCTGAATGTTAACCGATTTAATGGTAAATAAAATATTTAAACAAATATATGTCAAACAAAACAAGTCATATATCGAGCAATTAATAACTGACTAAAAAATAAATATTATTCAGTTTCCAATCAAACGAATTAGCCTTCGCTTACATTTTAATATTCAATAAAATTTATTTTTCTTCTCATTTCTAACTATATTATTGCAAATGAAGAGGAAATCAAATCTCAAACCAAACTTAAACGATTAAACCGAAAAGATCAGTTTTAGAAACAAATGAGTGAATAAATAGACAATAATTTATGATTTTATAAATATTTTATTTCTTTCAAAGTAATAAATTGTTTGAATTCTACATTTGTTTTACAGACAATAACTTTGTTTTACTGTATAATTATAATATAGCGCCAAATAAGTGGTTTTACAACTCATTCAGAGCTGATTTTTTTCTTTCATTTAAATAAATTTGCATTTTTTCATAGTTTGAAACACTTTTTAAAACAATTTTTTCTCTTTATCGTCAAATATTATTATAATATTTCTCTTTTTCTTCTTTAAACTGATATAAACTCAAAAACAATTCTTTTTATATTTAAATTATATTTGTTTTACAAATCAATACATTTAATGTATACAATATAATGGTTTTTAAATATTTATATTTGTTTTATAGACAATATAATGGTTTTCGGGAGAATCTAATGTTTTTTTGGTTGAAATGTTTGTCTAATATTAATTGAATTTCAATGATTGTCAACCATTATATTGAAGTTTTATTTTTTATGTGATAGACATCCAAAAAAAGAACAAAAATCTTATATTTGGCGGAAATTTCATTTTAAATATAATTATTTATGTCTTTAGTTATTGTTATTAACAGTATTTGACAAATCGAAACAAATCAATCAATAAATGATTATACAGTAAAAACCGAATCATTTCCACCGAATCTCATCTGTGTATATAATATCTTTTATATATCTATTCTTATTTCAATAATTTGTAAAATTTATAACTTTTTTGTTCCCAATTATCTCATTCCCAAACCTAACCTCTAATATACAGAAGAGTTGAATAGAGTGTAAGAAACTCAAGAACCGAACGATTTAACTAAACTTTATTAAACTATAACTTATTGAAACCCTGACATCCCTTTACAACAGTGTTGGCTGAAATTGAATAGTATTTAAACCGATTTAATATACTTTCGCAAAAATTCGGAATTGAAATCATTTGTCGAATGAAATCAATTGAATTTTCTAATAGCTCTGAATTCCCATCGTTTGTATGTAAAGCGAATACTATTTTAAATTAAATATAATCTTAACTTTAATATCATTATCAATAATAATAATAATAATAATATAATTAATTGAATTTCTAAACAATTATTTTTAAAAACCGTTCATCAGTTTTATCATCAAATGGGGAACAAATAAAATCAATTAGAGAAACATTAACCACAAGCGTAATACTCATACATTATATTATTTTTCATTTACATTACAATTACAAAACTCCTAACAAATAAAAATTTCTTTCATTTTTCATCTTTAAGGGCATTCGATATAATTATCTTATTATTTGTCTTATATACAGAATTACGATATTTTGTTGGTTTGAAAATATGATTCTAATGGAAACACACGATTCGTGCGTCAAATATATATGTGAAGAGCAATGAATTATAATTATAATAATATTATAGTAATAATTATAGTAATAATAATAATAATAATATTAATCAATGTTCAGATGCGGACACATCTCATCAAATGTTTGAACTAATCGACCGATTGATTGCTGATAAGTAATAAAATTTGATAAAAACCAATGTTTTGTTATATGTATTGAATTGAATCCAATTTTAATGCCGAAGATCAGCGCAGAAGATGTCTCGAAGTCTATCTGTATTTGATTTGATTTGAATTGAATCGCATTTATGACTCAATTTTGATGGAGTGGTCAGCGGTGGGAGAGTTTGGTGGCGACGGCTTCTTCGACAGGTTCAGGGGCTGAGAGTCGGTGCAGTCGGAGCTCAGGGACTGAGAGAGTAATATTGCAGCGATTGATGGCTCCGTCGCACACGATCTCGACATATGAGGAGTTGACGCTTGTGGTGGTGGAGGCGTTGAGCCCATGACTAGTGCTGCGGGGGATGCGGTCGGCGGACACGGAGATCGGCGCGTCTGGTGCTGTCCGTAAGCGCTGTTGTGATGTTGGGCTTCCAATGACGACGAGTAGACAATTCTTGATGGCTGTGCTGTAGGTTGTGCTGTGGGTGACATCGATGACAGTTTAGCTGTTCTTCCGTTCAATGCATTTTGTGCTGAAGAATAGGGACATGAGTTCGACGGATAGGCAGATGGAATGTAGAGACCCGGCGGACACAGGACTACGTTCTTCGACTGCTGTCCTCCCGATAGCAGCGACTGTACGACAGCACCGGTTGAAACACCATTGGGGACACCGTTGGGCACATTGTTTGTGATGTTTGGGTTCATGTGAGGAACGTTATGATACATATAGTTTCCGTTCGACAGACTCTGACCTAAGTGCCCGTTCTGTCCACTCTGTCCGTTCGACATGTCCGGGCGCACCGGCACTGGCTTCCAGTTGGTCGGGGATGTGGTGGACGCGGCCTCGTTTCGCATTATGATATTGTGGATCAAATCCGTTCGCTTCAGCTGTTGTTCGTTCATATATCTCGAGGGCTGTTCCAATGTCTTCAATAAAGTGCTGTGCGATGTGGCCAAGGATTCGGGGGTTGGGTGTGAAGAATGGTTTGTTGTGGTCGAAGGACTGTGCGGCTCGTCCTTCCTCTGAGCCGCCCGGAACTTCTTGTGGTGACGATAGGCCTCATCCATGAGCTTATTGGTGTTGACGAGTGGGGGCGCCTGAAGAGCCCTCTTCAACATAGGCATGTCATCGATCGACTCCTGCTTTTCGTTAGACTCTGAGTCACTCACATCCTTCACCTTGTCATCCATGGCCGACCTGGGACTAGAGCACACGGAGGTAGTCGGAGTGCTGCCATTCCCCGACAGTTCTTTGCCCGACTCGATGCCCGAATCCGTGGGTGAGTCGACGCGACGTATTTTGCTGTAGTTGTTGGCACTGTTACCCATGGCTCCCATTCCTCCCATACCTCCATTCAAATTGCTTTTGCGCGGACTATCAATCCGGTAGTAAAGTTCTTCCGATCCGTTCGTGTGCTCGTGATTCGACAAATGGTTTTGAGGGCTGGCACTGGCCGATGCACTGGCCATCTTGATTGGCCGAGACATATAGGAAGTCATTTGTCGGGACTGGTTCTGGTTGGGCCCGTAGTGGCCGTTCTCGTGTGCGTCACCGTTCGGATAACAGTGCGACTTATTGGCACCGGAGGACAGGGAGTTTGAACGCATCAGACACTCATCGGCCGACAACCCGTTGCTCGAACTGATAGAACGCGGACTTCCAAACGAGCCGTCGTTGTCGTCCTTAGAGTCAGAGCTACTCCATTCGTGATGACTGCCCTGTGCTGGTGATGCTGTGCTGTTCTCATCATCCAAGTGCTTGTTTTGATTGCCGGTCCCAATCATTGCCAATTGAGTCCATTGTTCGGGAAATAGATTCGAATAATTGCAAACATTTGTCTGACTCTCGTTGTGGCCATCATTTTGGCCATTCCTGGGCTCCATCTTATAAGCCAACAGTTTTTCCGAGTGAAGTGTATTAAGTGTTCGCAAATCCGGAATCTTTTTCTTTAGTTCATTAAACAAATTCGGATTATCCGGATGTGAAGTCGATATCGCTTTTTGCAACACATCGTCCAGTTTTCGGTTGATCTTCTGCACCAGATCTAGGTTTCGAAGGCCCGGACGATCTGTAGGGAACAGACACACAAATCCAATGTTAGCTTCAATTTTGTTTTGTAGACTCCAATCAGTTATAGCAATAGTATTTCAAATAATTCAAACTTCAGATTCACTTTTTATAAGAACTCTTATCACAACTAAAACATAAATATAATACAAAACAAAACTAAACAAAAAACAAGTTTTGTATTAAAGTAACAAATGTGTGAATCGGTATAAAAGTAATGACAAAGTATTCGATCGACTCTATCGTCGACTGTTTGGGAACAAAGTCCTGACAGAACTGGAGAATATGTTTGTGAGCATTGGTGGTGTTGGCGAAGGAGCGAAAGGAAGCACTGGTAGCCTTAGCCGCGGTTCTAACAGCTATTTACTGGATTCAAGGCTAAGGTCTGTTGGAGAGAGCAATCGTGGCGTTCAATGACATAAGCATCTCCTTTACAAGTAGGTCATGGCATCGGCAGAGCACTGGTATGTGTGCTAACATAAGTTACTTACTTTCCAACAATTGGTGTAATTTTTATAACTCGCAAATAATTTAGTAGTTATTTAAGGCTATTCCAGCTATGGCTAAGTGAGGAAAGTGAGTCCAAAGCACAGCCAACGAGAGGGCCTGAACTGAGAACATCTTTGCGGGAGTGGAGAGGGAGAGGAGAGGGAGTGTGAAAGTGGGTCAGAGCCAGAGAAATAAGGCTAACTAACAATTTTCACTTTTCAGTTATTGTTGTTATATTTCTGCCCATTATTTAAAAAACATATTATTGGAGAGAAGATGTTGTCTGAAAAATATTTGCCGCTCTATTGGGGTCAGGGTTGCTCTCAAGGAGGTTAGGCTCAATTGACGCACCGATACGCCAATTATGTTAAGAGTTGATTCAGAAATAATAGAATTGAAACCTACGAACAAGTAGTGATTGTTAATAAGTTCAAGTCTTTCGGATTTGAATTTACTTTCAAATTATGCGAATTTCAATTTAGTTTCACTTTTAGTTGTTATGCTAATCAATATCAAACTCAAACTCAATGAAAGAGTATTTGAATTTAGTTTATTAGCGAAAGCCTTAACATAATCACAGAATCGAGAGTTCAGTTAATTTGTTTGCTATGAGAGAAAATGACACCAATTGTTGAGAAACTTATTTTAGGGCACATTGTGCTGACCCTGACCTACAATGACTGGCCAAACACTCTCCTCTCCACTGCACTCGACTCCATTCGACTCTCCTCTCGGACAATGGCATCGAATGCAGGCAATGGCAAGCAATGGCAGGCATAGGATATGCGAGAGAGAGAATGCGAAAACAAGTCAGTCAGTCAGTCAGTCTAAACTTGAATGACTCGAATCCGGAGTTTGTGGCAAAGAAAGGAACGGCGTTTAGGGAAGTTGGTATTTCGTACTCAAATACAAGTTAATGGGAAGTCTCCAACAATTTATGCGCTTTTGCGTCACTTCCACTCTTTTATTCTGTTTATTATTTAAGTCTAACCTCTAATCCAAATATAAATAACATAAAAGTTTCCAATTTTTGATCTAAAGGCTCCGAAATATAAATTTAGATTTAATGTGACATTTGTTTAGACTCAAAAATTTGCTTCCGATTCAACTGTTTTAAAACAAAAAACGCATTTGTCTTCGAATACGCATTGGGTTTGTATTCACTAATAATCAATTGCAGAGACTATGCATTGAATAAAACTAAAGGAAATGATGAGAGAGTAGAGGAAATCTCAGCCTTTCCTTGGATTTCGAAATAGCGTTCAATGTTTAGTGAATATAAACTGAATTATTTTGAAATAACTGTTTGAATGTCAAGAATGTCTTACCGGCGGCGATGACGACAACAGCGCAAAAGAGTCCGATTTCTTGATCTGTTAATCGCAAAGCGTTTAGACGTTCGGCAAAATCAAACATCGAGTCGAGGAGGAACCGGGCATTACTGGCCGAGTGCAGCGCTTCCCGTCTCAGCACCAGACCATTCAGACATATCATTGAGTTGGTGTGGGAGTCGAACATGCAGGCCAGGCGCACCAGGAGCACTTCAAACACTCCGGCCTATCGAGTCGATTACAAATTGATTAGCAATGCTATTTATAGCTGATATAGGGGCGTCTATGCCATACCTTAAGCAAAGTAACCTGGTCGTCCTGTGACAACATCCCGAAGCCAGGGATGCGTTTTGCAAACTCCACGACTCCACGAATCGCCGGTGAAAAGCGTTCGCTGAAGTCTTCGAGTATACGATTTGTGCCGCCATTATCGATGACGTGTTGTGGCAAAGGGTTTAGAGGACAGGCCTTTCGATACAATTATAATTAGTTTTGCTTCAAAAGAGGAAGTAATAGAAATCTAATGCTTAGAATATGAGCACTGTTTTAGGGGGAAAGAGATCAATATAACTGTAAACCAAAATAATGGGTAATTCAACTCAAGGACAGGTAGTTATTGCAAATCATTGCTAGATATCAAATATTCATATTTACAATTATTTTATCTTGTTATTTTGGATTTGGTATAAAATAGTAATTTTTTAGATAAGTTTCATCAGAATTGTTGAGACAATAATAACTTATTAAAAACATTACACTATTTGAGGCAAGAAATGAGTGTTTACTTGTCTTAACTAAAATATGTTGTTTTCATTTAGATATTCTTTAATTGTTAGATAAATATTTGGATCACAGGATGAATACTCAGATATCAGTACTATTCCGAAATATCAGTAATGTTTGCAAAAATAAACCGAAACTGAAATAACAAAAAAATTATAATTGAATAGCAAAGGGTTGGCTAATGGATAGCGGAATCGATTTTTAAAATAGAAAGTGATGTTCAGTTTTCCTTAATATTGTCGTATATTGAAATTATGAGACCTTGAAGTGATTGTAAAGATAGTTATAATTTGTGGACTCATCACTGTTTAACTGATTCAACTTCTCCTACTGTCACTTAATCTAACCTTCATTTCTAGCTTATCAACAAATATTGTCCTTAAAATGGATCTGTCCTTCGAATAAGTCACCTGAGAATCTATCTAAATGAACAATATCTTTATTGGCTTTTTGTCTAAAATTATATTTTAACGTACATGTTAGTACATGTTAACATGGCAGTAGTGGACGCCTGCTTAGCTTCCTTAAATCATTAAATCAAATACTGTTTCAGATATTCAGATATCTTCCCTAATCAAGTGTTCTTGTTTGAGTTGTTGAGAAATCTAGCTTGCACTAGCGCTATAAACAAGCTAGCTTATATTAATATTTGTATTATAAGAGTTGAACGCATGTCAAAGAACAATCACTTAATGGTCGAAATTTTCAATTCCTGAGATTAAGGAAATTTGAAAAAATTCGTGATTATTCAAGAGAACCGTTTGAGACTAAACCCGTATTACTGTACCCCTAATGAGGTGACCGAACGTGTTATTACTATTGTATTAACATTTGTTAAAAGATATTTTGGCCAGAAATAAATTTCTTAGAATTTCGAAACATTAATTCCTAAATCAATAGTAAAAATCAATAATTATCGTCAAGTGCTGTCGAAATGCGTTTTATTTTTAACCAACGTTTCTGTCGATTTCAATCATTTCCTATTCAGCAGTAATTGTATGCTTTCAACAAATTGATTAAAGAGTACATTCAAACGTCGTGTTATCTGAGAACAAATTCCTAAATCATTGTTTTAATTGAGATTCGGTCAAGGCTTGCAATAATTATCGTTTTATGTTTATATATATATATATATATATATTATTTTTCTGCAATTCAGCCACAAAAGCGATAGCGATGTGTAGTGGATGTGCACAATATCCGTGACCTTGACTTTGAATTATTCTGAAGCACTGATAGCAGCACTAGTGTTGTATGAAAGCCGAGGCCAAACCGTTTTTATACCAAAGATTACTATATTTTCTCATATTTTAAACATATATCACATGAATTGATTATTAATATCTATGATTATAATTAAAAACTTATAGAATTTATTCTAATTATTAACTAATTAGTTATATATATAAATTTTTATTTTAATGAACTAGCAGTCTTAAAATTCAATGTATTTTGTTATCATTTTGAGGCCAAGGATACACACGATTTGAAAACATCGCTCGATATGTAGAGAAGAAGTCGAGAAAATAATTATTTAATAAAATTGTATTTTTCGATAAATTTTGTTAAAGACGAGCTCTAACTGTGAAACAGAATATACGTTTGAAATTGTCGTCAATAACCTTGAAAATCATAACTAATATAATTGTGAAATCAATTATTAAATATAAATTAAAAATCAAAAGTGCACAGGCAGTTGTGCACAGGCAGGCAGTTATTAAAATATTGTATATTGTTTGCTGTAGTGGTTAGTTGGTTAGTGCAGTACGAAGTAGTGATTCCTTCTAACTAAGAATGTACGTCAATTCGCTGTACATTACATTACATTACATTATATTCTATTAATTTCGAGTTGACATTTAGTAGAGGCAGTTCAGAAATAGAATTTGTTTAATGGAAAGGACAGGCACAGGCACTACAGCAAATCACGTCATCATCACCTGTGCGATCGCGTCTCACATGAATTCTATCGATAATTTTTTTGCAATAACTCTTATTCAGTGTATATTAAATATTAAAATTAAAATAACCGAAAAAGTGATTAAATATATACATAAAAAATGTGAGAGAAATATACTGATAAAAAATTAGGTCAAGTGATCTCATATACAATATACTAAACCTAATAGAAAGCACTGTAAGCTATTCACTGTATGTATGGCTATGTGCGCTATCATTGAGCGCTCGGTTTCTCTTCCGGTTTCCGCAGTTTCAGACCACAGATAGTGTGTATTATATAGTTCTGAAGTTGTGTTTGTCATACATTCTCTTAGATATTGGCTTTCAATCAAATACATTATCAAATAGGAAATTAAATCATTTTTTTGGCGCATTCTGTGAACAAATGTGTTCATTAAATGAACCTTGATACTTATGATACTTAGAAAGTCAATAAATTGAATTACTTAGAAAATCAAATCCTATTCGGAAGTAAAGATTTTCCCATATTTTTTATCGCACTATTTCGAGTCAACTGAAACTTAATTATTATCTGATTTTATTGTTTTTATTACTTATATAACTGTAATAATAAAAAGAGGAATTTTGCTATAAAGCACAGGAATATAGTCTACGAGTGCGTCACTCAAACTATCAAAAATTCGTGGAATTGAGTCGAACTAAAAATAATTTCGCTTAACATAAATGCAATTACTTATCAAATAAAACATTACTCAAACTAAAGGCAATAATATTGTTCTCACTATACATCACATATTCATAAGCATTAGTCGAAACATATATAGAATTAGCAATAAATGAATAGTAGAGAAGACATACCATTTGCGGCGGACAGTGAGCATAAACCGGTTGAGTTCGCGACCGTTCAATAAGCGGCGCAACCTTTTCTCGGGTGTAATCGCACGTCTCTTCATGTGCTTTGATGATTGTGGCCAACAGACGATTCTCGTCCTCCAGTTCTGCACAGAGAGCTTTTTCTTGAGAGTTTGCGTTCACTTTTTGCATTGCGGCCAATATTTTCGCCTTTTCTCGTTTAGGGACCCGACCGAACCTCACAGCTAGGGTTCAATCAAATTAGTTAACACTTATTATTACTTCTATTCTTTGTTAGTTTTTAAATCAATCATGTTGCTTTTTTGCATAAACACTATTAATTAAAAACACAAACATTTAAAAATTGGAAAAACCTTTTACATAAATTGTTGGCATAGCTTAACATTGAAATCGATTGCAAATAAATAAATATAAAACAAATTATGGATTTTTCACAAACGTGTGACTATTCATATAAAAAATGATAGAATAAATCCGCAATGTACATAAAAAGTGTAGAACTGTAGTACTGAACCAATGCAATGGTTGTCAACCTTGACCTCTAGACTAACTTTTATGTCGATTCGACAAAAAAAAAACTTTGGCATTGAAATACTGAATTGAAAAAAAAGATTCCTTTTTGCCATTACTTCTACTGAATGCTAATTCAAGTATTAAAAAGTTATTAATTTATAAATAGGAAGTCAAACCATTTCTCCCGTTCTCTTAACTTTCTTAATTAATAAACTCATTTAACTAATTAGAATCAAAATATTAATAATAAAAAAGTTAATTAAAAAACAAAAACAAAGAATAAAAACAAAACAGATTTAAGAGATAATTAAATTGAATTGAATTAAATATCATTTGCCTTACATTGATTTTTATCACATATCGACTGAACACTTATTGGATAAGTTGTCGTCGATTTATATCTGTTTTGATTCGAGAGTCCGAAAGACTTTTTCTGATTAGACGGATATGGATAGAATGGCGGATATAGTGAGAAAGGAGGCGGAGGCGGACGAAGACTCTGATGGTGAGTCTCATAATTAATTTTTCTATTCACACCATTTGTTGTAAAATTTGAATCTGAGGCTAAATTATCCAAATTATTGACAGTTCGGCCAACACTCTGGCCAACTGACCGCTGCTGTGGCTGTGGTCTGAGAGCAGACCAGTTGGTGACGTCTCTAATGCTCTCGAAATGCATGGCTTCAGCCAATTGAGACCGAATTAAGAATACAAAACACAACTAATAATAAAAATCGCTGACAACTTTCAACCAGATTAGTTAATAGTTAATATGTGTAACAAGTAATTAGAAATCAATGACGAGTTGTGTGATATAGCCGTTATAATACGTTATGTGAATAACGTTTAGATATAAAGTTTGAGACCAACTCTTCAATTAAAGAGTGGAATATAATATAATAGAATATAATAGCAGTGAAAGTGAAATATTGAGCGATAGAGACGGAGAGCGAGAGAGGGGGAGAGAGAGAAGGAGAGAGAGAGAGAGCTGGAAAGGAGACCTTGCTGCATTCGCTGCATTTCAAGGTTAATGCGACTCAATATAATAAACAGCACTCAAACACGTAAACACTTCGGACGAAGTGGGGAAAGGCACACATTCCCGGCCCCACTCTCTGTCTGTATTACACAACCGACTCAACCAACGCAACAAATCGACGATATTTTCTACCGAATCGCTGCTCAGAATTTCAGATATATTGCCTACAAATGCGCTAAAAACTACAGAATTGCACGAATCGCTGGATTTGTAGAATATTCTCTCATTTAATATTAGAATCTTATTCCAAATGAAAAAACAACTAAAAATGTAGAGATAGTTAGAACGTAATAACAGAATCGATTATTCAGTATAAATGTATTTCTAATTATTTGTGTCGAAAAGAGTGAATAATATTATGTTTTATAATTTCGAGTATATGTACTCTATATATATTATTTTCAATGCCAAACATATCGGTTGACATATACACTAAGCTATGCACAAATAAATTTTAAAGATTTCTGATTGATACTATATCTGATCTATTTGTATTAATTACTTTTAATCGTTATTTATGTTCTAACTGTTCTTAATATTACATAATAAAAACGGGCAATTACAAATAATACAAATATGCTAATTGTTAAGCCTATTGATACTCTGAATATTTATTATCAAGGCAAATACCAAACCCTGGATATACCTAGATTGACATAATCATTAAATTTTATTTCTAAACATTCAGGTATTTTATGTATGTATTATTATTATTATATTTTGAGAAATGTCAAAATATAAGGTTATAGTTATCAAAACTTTACATCCTGCTTTTGTTGAAAGGCATATACAATAAGTCAATCTAATATTAAAAACAAGATGTGGGCAGGGGCAATACAATAAACATAGAATAAGTGTACGCTTCACTGCAATACATATATTCTAGCGTAAGCTGGCATTCAAAGTTGAACTTTCTTTTTGATTCGTTAAGATTAAAATAAAATTTTAAAAACTAGCGCTTAATCATACGTAGATTGTATTGCAGAGAAGCGCACAAATGCTCTCTGCGTTGTCTCTGCAAACCCCGACATGTTATTCGACGCTAAGCCAACTCCAACTTCAGTCTTGTGTTTACAACTCTCTACCGATTATATAGTGTTTCTATTAGTAACCCATAAATTCCTATTCAACAGTTTAACTAATAAAGTGGTGCCGCTTAGGGGCTCACAATCAAACCAATATAGTTTTGCAATATATATAGTTTTTAATTTAATATAAGTTTTAAATTAAATTTATCATTTTAAATGACAAAAGTATACTGTATTTGTGTACAAAGTAAGCTAGAATTATAGTAATATAGTGAAAGATTCTATACATATAAGTACACAAAAAGTTATATTTATTAAAACCAGATATTTTACATTTAACTTTATCTTATATTTATTCTTTAAATCTATCATGCTTAATTAGTCAATTAATAAAAAATTTGATTCAAAAATTAAATAAAACTTTATGTAATCGCTTTTAAACTATCAATAATAAAAAAATAATAGATTGCATTGAATTGTCATGTTTGAATGCATTGTTTTAATACAATTAATTTATTTAATCATTCGCTTATTCAAATCCTCAGTTGTCTATCAGTTAATTGTTTTTAAATTAGAAAAAATAAACAAACTGTTTAATTTAGAAATAGGGAATTACAAAATTACATCCTTAATTTGAACGTGCATGATACATTAGAGTTTGTCAAAATGTAGAACTAAACAATCGCTAAGCCATAAACATTACACCGGAGAGTTTGGTCAACAAACACAAACAAAAAAGACAATAATAGGTCAAAACGTATTGATTGTTGTTTTAAGTAATTCCAAATTTATTCTTTACTTTCATTTGTAAGCATTTGTTGAAATAATGAAACTTTAAATCTTTATATCTTTTTTAAATCTCCAATTGGGGTCTTTGAATGCGAAATAAAGGAAAAATTTTGTTGTTTTTCTATTCATATAAAGAATTTATAAAAATTTCTAAGTTTTTAAGCTTCAGTTTAATCTATAAATTCTAATATTTTATAACTTTTGAGATTCTAATCCTTAATCACTACTTATTTCTATTAATAGAAAAATAGACAAATATTCAATTGAATTGATATGATTTGTAAATTTTGATTACTTATTTAAACTACTAATTGTGAAAATACAAAATTTCTCAAATAACATTGCAAGTATTTTGGAAATTATTTAATTCATGTAGATGAATTTATAATGATTAAAAAATTAATTTTCTTTTTGTTCTTCAAATTAATTATTAAAAAAATTATTTTTAGAAAAGAAACATTATCGATTTTATAAATTTCCAGACTGTTATTGTAGTCTAAGACATTTATGTCAAACAAATTAATAATATTTTCTAATAGAATTGTTTTCTTAAATATCACTCGATTATAATCAATAACAATTTTTACTTAATTTTTATTTTTTTAAAAAATAAAATTAGTCGATAATTGCAAAATATTTTGCGTCTTTAATATAATTATAAACTCACAAACTCGACAATAAGATCAAAGTTTAAAAACCCAAACTTTCAGACAATATATTTTTTAAATGAATTCAAATGCTAAAACTTAAAAATTGTTTAAAACATTGCCATGCCAACATTTATAAATTTATGTAAAAATATCGAAATTTCCAATTCCAAGTGTATGAATTGAGTGATTAATGTAATGAATGATTGCTTACCATCTCTGGACATCCCGACCGCAATACACTTTTTGAGTCGGCAATACTGGCATCTATTTCTATTGATCCTAAGAATGCTGCATTGTTGGTTTTTGGTGCAGGGTCGGTATTGAATCTTTTGCTGAATGCTTCGCCGGAAAAAGCCCTAAATTGCCAAAATTAAAAATAATTAATTAGTTTTTATGCACTAATTAGCGCTCAAATCAATTAAATGTAAATCACTAATATTGTAAAAGTGTGACAATACTAGCAATAATTTGGTATCAATACTAACAAAAATAATGTATTTATAATATAAATATTGTGTAAACAATAAGTTGGGACTTATTTAAGTCAAATTCGAGTTAAGCAAATGTTTAAGCTGTGAAGCAATGGTTTGATTCGATGAACTTAATGCTCAGTCCCTCAGACCGGACGGGAAAGAGTTTTGGAGTTTTGGTATTTCAAGGCTAGAATAGGGCACTAGAGTTCGATGAACTACTCAAAGCAAAGTTCTTCTGTAACCCTGAACTTGAAATTCAGATTCGCGTTATTCTCAACCTTAAGACCACTTTCGGTGAAACACAAAAAGCTTACTTCTAAGGGGTGTAGGAAAGGGTGGCTCACAATGAGAAAGAGCTCAATAGTAAAGAGTCGTAATGTCGTGAAGGAGAAGAAGAAGAGAGCCATAGGAAGGAGAGGCAAGAGAGGAAAGATAGGAAAAATAGGCAAGAAGTGAGGAATGAGAGACAAGTGAACATTTGGTTAAATAAACAGCTCTGCAGTCAAAATGGCTTATATTAGGGCTTCGCCTCTTTGTCAACCATAAGGAAACCTAAACAGAACATACTGTGCAGTACTCTATACAGTAGAGCAGATATTGTATGAATGTATTACACATTAAGGACTGACTGCAGAAATATATTACGATTTTGCGATTATGAGAGAGAAGGAGCAGAGCATAGAGGAGTTGAGCAGTTGAACAGAGGGTTAATGAACTCCGGCATATATGTACAGGTATATAAATATATGGATGAGAGCGATGAACTACTCAATGCGATGTGCGATGTGTGCACTGCGCAGGTATTATGTATACAATACTACTTGAGTAACACTAGAGTATCAGGTCATTGAACTAAGAATTTTCAAGGGCAATAAGTGAAGCACTCAAACACGTGCTATATAGCAATAAATGCACACAAAGCTAGTTAGTTGCCTGTGCCTGTGCTGGCTGTGCTGCCTCTGCTGCCTGTGCTCGCTATTCCAGAATATTACACAGATATACAGAATCGCTATATAGACAAAGCATTCATTACTGTCTGCTCTGTATGGCTCAGCTCAGCACAGCTTAACTTAGTTTCTATGTATAAATACATCGAATCTATTTCTATCGCTCAGTCCATATGTCTTTGATCTGATGTTCAATATACTATTAACTGTTAGCTCACACCTGAATTTATTCACAATTATATGTTTTATTATTTTAATTTAAAAAGTTTCTATGACTACGGGCGCAGATATTAGAGTGAAATACAGACAAATACAGACGAACACAAACAGCTAAACTAAACCTAAACTAATTGAACTAAACTCTAGCGATATATTGAATGATATATTCAGTTTCTATCACTACGTGTCTGGTCGGTCGTTGGATTGTCTGCGTATTAATAATTGGCTGTAGATTAAAATACTGGCATATTGTGATGGTTTGTATGGTTTTGTGCAATACATGCAATATATACAGTACATACTGTATATACTGTACATACTCTACACACATATAGCTCGAGCACATCACAAACATTGCGTTCACTGAACTTTTTGGCAAATTCAACAACTTTTTAGTCTTACATTATATAACTTATATAACGTGGTTATGGAAATAGTAAGTTATAGCTAAAAGTATAGCATATTTTGTTAGCTATTTCTTCTAGTGCTTCAAGTATTTGAATCAGTAGGACTGGTGTAGGACTAGGACTCTCTGCTCAACACTTAAGGACCAGATAAGACATGGGGAGAGAGAAAGAGCAAAATAAGCTGATATGAGAGTTGCTGTTAGAGTCAGGGCATTGAACGGCTTCATTGCCAGTACTGACATCGAGAATGGATTTGGACGGCCGTGAACTCACCGCTGCTATACTTATCCTCTCTATTGCTCTCTTCTCACACTGTTTGCCATTAAATATCATATTATGTTATAATAATAACAAATAACTAATTTCTCGCATTTAATACTCAATTCGCATAAATGGCGTAATTTTTACAATGGATTCAATCGCAAAGCATATAATAGTTAGAGATAAGGCAAACATCGATAATGGTTTGCAAAGTATTGATTACACAGAATAACAATAATAATAATAGAATAATAGAAATAGAAATGTAGTGCAGTTGGTGTTACAGTACTAGGTTTGGGTTTGGGTTTGGATTTGGGTGTAGGAAAGGGTGACAAACCTTGCAGCCCTCGCAGGAGTGTACGCCGTAGTGAAATCCACTCGCTTTGTCGCCACACACTCGACATAAAACTGTCGTTCCGTCAAATTCTGCACCGAAACAAGAAAACAAAGTTATAAAACTATAAACTATCAAGTTTAATTTTTATTCAAATAAATATTTGTATTCTCATATTTCTCAGCCCTCATCCTCATAGCAATAGCATTAGCATAGAGTCGTATATCTGAGCCAACAAACAAAGCATTAATTTGTTGATCGGATACTCTGGTGACCGAAAAGCAGTTTCACTCGACATTCGCTATACTATCAAACTATTCAAACGAGTTATCTCTTCGTCAGTTCATTGACCGCATATAACACTCGATTCAAAAGCAATTATTGCATTCAATTCGATATATTTCAATACAAATTCAAAGTATATAGCATTAAAAGTATTGCATTTTACATATTTTCGACAAATTATATCAATTATGTTTATATTGAAGAAGAATAGATTAATTGCGATTTGGATTAGGATTTCATAATTCTTACCAATTTTCAAATCATTATCCTTTCTGTCACTTTCAGAGTCATTCTGAGGCATTGAACTCAAGAGTTGTAAATCTTTTTCACTTAAAATCATTTTTAAGCCAATAATTGTTCATAAAATCCACAAAATAGTGCAAAAATAATATGAATATTATTTTTGAAACAAAAATATAAAAAATATTTCTATTTTTCAATAGAAATCACAATAAAAAAGTCGACAAAAAAGTTTGAATTCATATGAAATTGATATAAAAGTTTAGAACCAATCGATTGAACAGTTTATACGAAATAGAGAATAGAAGTGAAAACACTTTTATATATTCGAAAACTTTTTCGATTGTGAAGTCTGTTTGCGAGACTCATCTAAATAGAAGAACATCTAACCAGAGATGAGAGCAATCTTGAGACTGAAGAGCACAGTGTTGTTGGTCTGACTGTCCGCGAGAGTAATGTTAGTTATGTTGGGTTTAATCAGTTTCAAGGTCTCGACTAACAGGGAAAGTGGTCTGACTGGCTGTTATGAGACGAACCCTGGAGGGCGTCATCCGAACGACACGCTCTCAACGCTCGAATCAAAGCCTACGAATCGCTGGTTTGGGTGGCGTTAAGCCAACGCCAACACTGATAGCGCGAACACTGCGATCGAGTTCACGGCTTTGCCATTGCATTACCGCTTCGTTCGACTGCCGGTCGTTGTACACCAAATACTCAAATACTGAACAGCGAAAGTTGAACTAAGTTTAAAGGTTGTTGACTCGACAGACATCAACACCACTGATAGCACAACAACAACACACTGTCTCCCATTCCAAACATACATAAATACACAGCATATACAGTATGCAGTATACAATATGCCCATCCATGCCATGCCCTCGCATACACTCTTCTCTCTACTGTACACCGACTGCATTGATATATCGATTATTGTTACAAATCATTCTCTAATTCCAATGAATTAATAATAACAAAACGAGACATTAATTTACATTTAGCTCTTCAAACAGAGTTCTCTCTCCCTCTACCTCTCTCTCTCCGTCCACTCCCCTCTCACTACTCACTACTCGGTCTAATATACTGAAATGAATGAGAGTTTAGGTCTAAAGTAAAAACTATTTTAAAAGTTAGCCGAAACTTTTAAAAAGTTGCTATTTTTTAAACTTATTATTTAAGTCAAGTAATTTATGTCTTTATTTGTTAGTCTTTTATTATTTCGGATGACAAGTCGTGTTAGTTATGTATTCAGAAATATTGGTTAAAAACTTTCTCCTTAAAGCCCAATAACAATAGATTTGAGTTTTTTGAGTCTATTCTTCTGGTATTGTGCGCCAAATCAAACAACTATTTTCACAATTTTAAGCACAATTCGCAGGTATTGTATGGAATTGTTATGTATTTTAAATGTCACGACTTTAGGAGACTTAGGAAAGCAAATCGTCTGAAACGCCTTTCATATTGAAGTTTACTTCTGTTGAAGACATTTATTTCCAAGTTATTGAGTACTTAAGATATACTGGTTTTAGTGAATATGCAATCAATAAGTAAGCTATGAGTTGGTTATGAGTTGGCAGCTGGCTATAGCACCAGTACTAGCACTAGCAATAGCACTAGCAGTAGCAATAGGATTGTGCAAATAATATGAGACGAATAGGTAAATGCACTGTTAGTTAACCCCAACGACCAACGATTCAATGAACGATTGAACCAAACAATGGAATCGAAAGTACGAAAACCCCAAAAAACACATTTCCAAAGAGTGCTATATCTGTAACACAACTACTGGTGAAAAGTTGTGCACAAGTTATCGAGTTATGGCTATATTTCATACATTGCCTAAAAAAGGAGAGACTGAGTAAAAAAACAGAAACCACTGATCAATGAACGGTCAAACGGGTGAGTAATTCATATGTTGACCACTCAAGACATGTTTTGCAATGGAAACCCGGAAAACAACACATTGTTAGCTCAGTTCTATTAAAAGAGTGCGTCTGACAGCTGGCAATGGCATCAACACTACATATCCCCTATTTTGCATTCAATAGCACTGGTGGCCAACACGTGCTGCACGCGCTCACTCATACAGGAATTTAACTGTAAATAAACAAGCGCTCACTCCTAATGTCCTAATGCCATCTTCAATTTTGCCTTGCACCACATTGTTTTATAACTTGATATTTTTTAATTGCTTCAAGTTAATTAAATAAATAATTGAATTTGTTATATAATTTGACAAAACTTCGTTTTTATTTATTTTGTTTTGTTTATTATATTGTTTAAAGTTATAATTTTTTTAAATTTTAATTTAACAAAATTGCCCAATTATATCCTTTTGTTTTTTATTAGCTTATACATGAGAAGTCCTTTTGCATTATATATGAAAATCTTAATTTTGTTAATACAAAAATTATTTTATACAAAACAAA
Source organism: Belba bartosi (assembly GCA_034693685.1). NCBI lineage: Eukaryota > Metazoa > Arthropoda > Arachnida > Sarcoptiformes > Damaeidae > Belba > Belba bartosi. The sequence continues at coordinate 19,283 of JAQFXP010001013.1, forward strand.
AACTTTGAGAGCAATACATCTCTTTTATTAATATAAATTCAGATTCTTTGTTTATTATTCTACAATCAGTAAAATTTTTCAAACAAACAAGCTAGTTTGTATTTTTAATAACTTGCCAATATAAATCACAATGCATTACCATATAAACGTTGTAAATAGAGTACACATATGCGTACATGTACAAAATTATATATGCATTTGCATAGAAAATTGAAGGTGAAAAAGAGAGAAAGTTTGAGCGAAAAGCTCTTCTCAAATATGAATAGATTGTTGTGTCTGAACAGTAATTCCGTCAAAATCTCCACAAATGCATAGAAAACAGTGCGGAAGCGAAAGCTAAATATTCTTTGGGTTCAGATTGAAAGCGAAAAGCTTTTGATTTGATATTTGAAAATTTTTTTGTTGACATTGTCTACGGATCCGAACGTTTTTCCAACCGAACCATCAAAAAAATAAAGTTTTGGGACAATACATCAAGTTCGAATTAATCAAATGTCAAACTTTGCAGATTATAGTGGAAAGTTTGGATCGAAACACAAATTTGATATTTTTAGTCCTTTTTTCAAATATTTTTTAGTACAACTCAACTAATTGCTGTTTATCGCGGATTCTATTTTGAGCCAAATTCTTAACAAAATCAGTGGATCACTGGTTATACCAATTGCAGTGTAATAAAAGAGTAAAGTGTTTACAACTTTACCTTTTTTTTAGATTTCACTTTTCATTTGAGCATTCAGTCACTTCAGAGTGAGAGCATAATAGACGTGAAAGTGTGGCCACTGGCCATTGTGGCTATTATTTAGCTAAAAAATAGCAAATAACAGCTGCACCCCTTCCCACCCCTATTTGTGCGCTCTTTCCTCGTTTGAGTTGAGGATATATTTGTATTTTACAATTCGAAAGTGAAAAAAAGATCTATTACTGAGAGCACAATGACTGAGATTTTTAGTGCCCATAAATCCTGTTTATCAGCTCAAGGGATAGAGGAATACAGGGATAGAGTTGCGTACCTATGATGTAGTTTATAGACAGCTCTATGGAAGGGATAAGGAATTGTGTCGTCGACTCAATTGTAGTCAATAGTAGCCATCGGTCGACCAAAAGAAAGACATTATTTGATTATTTGCTCACTTTTTAAGGAGAAAATTGAGAGGAAAGTTGTTTACGACTTACTCTCACTTTTAAAGTAAAAACAAAGTTTGTTTGAGAAAAAAATTCCAAATTCCTGATATGTATCAGTAAAAAATCACGACTTTTTTTAATGAAAATCATGTTTAAAATTAAGTTCAAAAAATGTTATCGAATTCAATTTACATAATTTAAAGAAAAATTTAATTTCCAATTTAAACTGCATTTGAATTGATGTTTACGAGTCATATGAAATTTATTGAACTTTTTTTCAATTTATTAAATTAAAGAAAGAAATGCAATAATAAATAAAAACAATATTTATTCGTCTGATTGGGAGAGAAGTCGAAAAACTGAATCAAATGAATTGAAACGATAGAGCGATAGAACGATATAACGAATCTATTAATATAACATTTCTGGTTGGGATAAACACAAGGAGTCGAGCGTTTGAATAAATGCCTGGCTCAATTGCTCAAATGGCTGAATAATAGGTTTAAAGTACCTCAACCTCCGCCCCCGAAAAATATTTATATCGAGAATGTTATCAAACTCTTTGAAGATCTGATTGAATGAGCGAACAGAGCGAAGATGTGCAGCAATACAGCAATTATTGTTACATAAAAACAAGTTTAATATTACAGTGAAGTGAAGCTTAAGTCGTTTTGACGCATAATATCAAAGTTATCAGACGTTGCTATGACTGCTATGTGTTACCAATGTTACTCCAAGTTCTTCACCGAACAGGTTAAAGGCCCTATTGATTGACAGAAGGTCAATGGCACACAGCTCTGGAGGAATGACCGCTTTCTTTGTCACTCTCTTATCACTCGAGAATTATAGTCAAAATTGATTCCTTATGTTATTTACAGTATTTTCGGTTCATAAACAAACAAATTCCGAATCAAGTGTTGCATCGGATCTATATTATGCGAACACAGAATCCAATTATTGTTTATTTGTGTTAAAACCGAATTATAAATTCAAAAACGTTTTGTTTAATTTAGAACCGAATCATTTGCCCAAATGTTTATGATATAAATTGATCCAAACAATCAATTTGTCTAAAACTATGATTTAGTTTAGTTTTCAGATTAAATGAGTTCGAAACCGATGTTAACTCCGAAGTTCGAAGTCTTTATTTGTGTTATAGTTAGAGCCAATGAATCTTTCCTTCACTACATTTCTAATGCATTTCTATTTAATCCCTATTATATCAAATGTCGTTTTTTATACCTTTAAGCAAATAATTATATTATACTAAAAGTTCAATAAATCAGTTGAAGTCAGCTTTAATTGGAATTTCTAATTAAACTTAAAGAAGTTATTACTAATGTTACGATTGATAAATAAATGCAAAAATTAATCGTTAATTAATCCAAACAGAAATGTATACATCTGTACAACAGAACCGATTGTCACTAATAGCCAAAAACGTTATTCCGATATCATTCTAATATAACGAGTTTTGTCATTTTGTTCAATATTAACCATAATTATCAAACACTAATTGCGATTAACATTTTATAACTAGCACATTTTAGTCTTTTAATCAATCAATTGAAATAAATTTTTGTTACAAATACTCAGTAAAAAAGAGAAAAATAAACAATTATATCAGTCATATACTGCATAATAGTAAATAAATTTATTTGAGTTAGATATTAAAGACAATAGGATTTTGGAAAAATTTGTAATTATAACTAAATGTTGCAAATTTAATGCCAATATTTAGTGATCAATAAAATAAATATAACTTAAATTTTAATCGTTTTAAAAGTTCAAAACTAAGGACTAGACTAATGGAAATATTTATCGTCAGAAATACTCTCTATTTTAATGGTTAACTTGTTTTTTGGTTGTTTTGATTAACTTCTCTCTCTCTCTCCTGCTCTCTCTCTCTCTCTCTCTCTCCTGCTCTCTCTCTCTCTCTCTCTCTCCTGCTCTCTCTCTCCT
>JAQFXP010001014.1:0-22361 GCA_034693685.1 Belba bartosi
AGTCTTTACCGGCACTGGTATTGTACACTAAAGAGTTCATCGAAAGAGGTCCTAAAAGACGATTTACGTATTTATTTGAAAGGAGAGGAATGGCTGTTAACGACAGAGATCAAAAACCAGAACCGGTACGCAAACATAAATTTGAACAAAATAGATGCAATTCCTCCCGATTCCCAACCAGTGTCTAAGTTTTGCATTCGTTTCAACTTAAATATTTCGGTTCGAACGAGACATTGTTGAGAAGTATTGATAACTTTTTAATCTTTGGTTTTAATGCAAATATAATTCAAAATTCAATTTTAATTCAATAGTTATTCAAAACTCGAATCCAATGCTGTTGTACTCCAAGTGGACAGTTGTTTCGATACGAGATAACAGAGTTTGATGTCTCGAAAAATATTATCTTTAATCCAAAGCCCAGTTCTTATATCTTAAAACATATTTTTCAATTGTTTTGCTATTGGAGAGGAAGAGTCGAAACATTCGCTTTTATTCCACAAATTTGGGAAAACTAATCAATGAAAGTGATCCGAATTATAAGGATTTATGTATAAAACCAATGTTTTTGTCGCAAATCGATAAAAGTCTGTCCATCGACGCCATTACTGACTACAACGTCGATATCGGCAGAAGCGGACATTTAATTGTATTCGATGTGAACGGAGTTTCCAAATATTGTATTACTGTAACACCCGAAGGCGGCCATCTGTCCCATACTGTGCGTTGAGTCCAAATTTGATTTTTAAAAAAGAATTAATTAAAATTTTAATTCAGTGCAAACCCGAGAATCTAAGAACTTTTACCTGTTTGGGGTATCGAACAGTCGGGTTATTGATAGCCCAATGGTTAGGTATAATCGCGGCTATTCTGATCGTCCTTTCATTGATTTCGGTTTCGGTTTATATCCTTATATTCAGTAATTATTTTAGATTTTAATGTTTTTCAAGAATTGAGTTAAAAATAATTTATTTTTCAGAAAAACAATCGACAAAACGACCAAGCTATATGCCAAAAAGAATACCTAGAGCCAGTAAAAAGTTCAACATTTCAATATTTCCAGTGTTTCCTTAGAGTCCGGAACTACTTTGCATTCAGACACGACTACTTCGTCTGAATAATTGTTATTCGACTGATATCTCCAATTAATTCAATACTATTTATATAAAATTTAATTTTTATTTATCTATTCATTAGAAAACTGTTTAAACAAATAAAAACTTTTATCCGAATTGAGTTTAACTGAAATTTTTAATTTTAAAACAAAAAAATTCAGTTTTAAATCAATACAAAAAACACTATATTTTATAACTTAAATATACAAAAACTTTTTACAACAAATATAAAAATTATTTTTAAAAATATCAAAAATCTTATACATAAGTAGAAAATGATTTGAGAAAATAATCGTAAAAATGGCAAAAAATTTGAATTTTTTTTCTGAAAAAATAATTTAATTTACAATTCAGTCGTTTCGAGATTCATAAGACTTAACTGATTTAAGGAATTATTTGCATTAATGTTATGATTGTTCGGAAAATTTGAATTAATTAGTTGTGAATTGATGTTAAAATTCTTATTATTATTGTTGTTGTGATTAGAGGGAGAATAGGATTCAATATAAACATTACTAACACTTCGATTAGTGTTAATCGGATTAGAGTTAACTCTATTCGAAGTCAACTTTTGCGGCACTTGTTGTCGCTTATGATGACAGCCAGTGGTCACCACTTGTGTCGCGTGCGGTCTAATGGCCGGCCCGACGGCTACGGGTGAAGCGGCTAACGGCTTAAGCGGTGGCTTTGGCGCCAGTTTTTTCGCACAATTAATGTTATTATTACTAATCGACTGATTGTCGACAAATGTATTGCTATTATGACTAACAGTAATGTGATTGACATTACTGTTCGGAACTGTGATGTTCTGCGGCGTCACCCGACCCACAGCCAGGCCTCGACAGAGCGCTTGCTTATCGTTGGTCGTCGTTGACGTCGAAGCACCCGATTCTCTGCCGGCGCTGCCGTCGAGCGAGTCGTTGGGGGAATGGCTGGCAATCGCGTTCTCGTCCAATGAGTTTCCACCACTCGATGGGTTGCTATTGATTCGAATTCAACACTAATTAGACTTTCGGCTCAATCTCTATATCCAAATCCATACCTAATCTGTTCCTCTTCTTTGTCGTACCAGTGGTTGTCATACCCAGTCATCCACATCGGGTTCGAGCCCTCACTCGCGTGTTGGTTAGTATTGGGTACATTACAACGGGTCAGTTGGGTCTCTGTGCCGAACACTGGAACTGTCGCCGCTTTTAGCTGTCGTTCGTATCTATGATTTCAATCAATTAAATATTTAATTCAATGCCAATAGTTATAAAATAGTTATAAAAAACTATAAAAATAATTTTCAATTTTAATTCATTTGACTTTTATTGCTATCAATTGACAACTTATTTAGAAAATGTTTTGTTTCAATTCAATAGTATTTCTAAAATTGATATTTAATGCAATCAAATGTTTATTGAATTAGTTTTAAATTAGAAATTTTATTAAACCAATGGCTCAAATGCATACCTAGTCTTCTGATTGAGACAAAGACAAGTGACCAGAACTAGGAGTAGTGCCAAGAATGCGGTCGTTCCCAATAGACAGGCCTTCAACTGGTCCTCCCATTCCAGGAAGTATTCCAGACTTTGAGTCGGCTTTTAATTTCAAAAAACAATTGAAATTTTCAAATATTAAAATTAAATATAATTTTAGAAACAAATCTCAAAACACAAAAAAATACTCTTCACTCACTTCAGTGACCAAAACATTAAACTCTTTGTAGAGTTCGTCCAAATAATCCAAATTCTTATCAATTATAGACAAAACGTCATTCACTTCAAGAATACTATTGTCGTCTCGATTAACAAAATGTAAGTATAGATCAGTTCTAAATAAAAATAATTTTTAAAAATTAGTTTTTATTCAATTTAATCAAAAATAAGACAAAAAACTACTTTTTCTTATCGACAGATCCGTCCCTATTCTCGTGAAACTTATAGCTATCGATATTAACTGTCGCACCCGTTATGTTACCCAAAACGCTATAATCAAAACAATTTTTAATTAATTAATTAAATATTAATATTTTGAATCAATAGACGACATACTCTCGAAACTTATCCAACTTTTCCCTCAACTCCTGTGGCGTTAGTCTGAGTATAAATCGGACCCTTTGGTCGTCCCTTAATAAGTAGATCTGAATTGAATCGAAAAACATAATTAAATATATAATTAAAACAGAAATTCCACAAAATCTCAGCAAAAATAAATAACATATTTAATCCGAAACTCACATAAACTTTGGCGCTATCGGCCAACCCGTCGGTGTCATTGGCCAAGACATCGAACTCGAAATATCCTTTCATATCCTTTTGCGGATCAAAGTTAAGCGCAATTTCACCCGTAATTCGATTTATAATAAACGGTTCGGCACTCAAAGTGTCCAAACCTTCAGTCAATGTTTGTCGCACTTCGGATATGATGTAGTAATTGATGACAGAGTTGGCGCCGATATCGTTGTCGACGGCTTTCACTTCCATAAACACAGTCCCGAAGTCGACATCAGTAGTGAAGCCGCCGGTGAACACCTTTTTGGCCATTTTGGGTGAGTTATCGTTGACATCGCGCACACCAATCAGTACCTGAAGCAGCGAATTGTCCTTTTGGTCAAAACTGGTGACATTCGGCGGCACTTTGAAGCAGTCGTTCGTCGCCTGAACTATAAGACTGTAATTGTCTTTGAGTTCGCGATCAAGTGATTCGGTTGCCGTCAGTTCGTGAGTGAATGTATTCAATCGGAACCGATGACCGCCATCGCCGCCGACGATGTAATAGCACGGAATGGTTTTGAAACCGACGGCCGGATCGATCAGATCGTAGTCGTCTTTGTCTATTGTCGGCAATAGTTTGTATTTTTCGATCTCTGTTTCAAAATTATTTATAATTTAACTTTAATTTTATTACTCAATTTAAAAAAATATCAAGAAATTAGCATGATCATAATTATAAGTATTCGATCTTGATAACTATTGCATATAAAAAAAAATAAGCAAAAATAAAAGTATAAAAATAATCTGATTCTAATACAAAGTTAATCTTAATTTATGAGTCAATGTCGAGACAAATACTAAAATATTATAACAATAATTGCACTAAATTTTGGTTTAATTTTTAAAAAAATTAAAAACATTTCAATTACCCGGAAGTGTATTCTCAGTGAAGACCACTTGAAACACGTCTTGAGTGAACTCGGGCTCAAAGTCATCGACATTAGTGACCAAAACAGTCAAATCGAGATCTGTGGACAGGGATGTGGGTTCGCCCAAATCGTACGCCTGAACCCGAAGCTCATGCACTCTCTGGGCCTCTCTGTCCAGGAGTTTGGCCAGAGTTATAACGCCCGACAACTCATTGATGGCAAATGACTTCCAGTGATTGTTCGGCAATTGTCTCAATTTATACCTAACCATTGCATTGACGCCCGAGTCCTCATCGGTAGCCAACACATCAACAACAACTGATCCAATGGTCGCATTCTCCGGCACCCGAATAGTCACATTGGACGGGGGCTTAACGAACACCGGATTGTGATCATTGACATCGACTATACAGATGCGGACTCTCGCGGTAGATGACCGCTGCGGTTGTCCGCCATCTGTGGCCTTAACAGTAAGCGTATGATTGCCAACCCGTCCGCGCAATGAGAACCGACCGACCAGTTTAGCCGCATTGGGCGGCGACTGTTCGAACTCAAACAGTCGATCGCTATTGCCGTCAATTATAGCGAACGAAACTCTTCCGTTCGGTGTGTTTGCTGTGGGAAGGGATCGGAAATTATGAATTAAATTCATATAAATTATTAAATTTTCGATTCGTTTTCGAAATTCAATATTTAAAAACCAATCCATACCGTCGTCGCCATCGATGGCATTGATATATGTAATCGGATCCCGAATCGGATGAAACTCATTAATGAGCGCACATTCGACCAATTGTGGGACAATAGCCGGCGTCTCGTCGTTCACATCAGTGATCGTAACTGTAATTGTGTTAAACGCTTTACGACTCTCACCGGTGAGGAAGCCGTACTCGTAGTTGTCCACCGCCTGCACCAGTAGTTTGTATTGATACATCTCTTCCCGATTTAGAACACTTGACACAACAATCGCGCCCTAAGAGAAACAAACAACAACAAAATTATTAAATCAAAAATTAATTCTAAAACTTATCAAGCAAAACCAAAAAGTATATAGAAATGAAAATACATTAAAATTAGATTATCTTTAGTTATAAGAAAAATAATAATAATAATAATAATAACCAGAATTTTAATATTAATTAAATGTTTAACAAAACAATTAAACAAAAAAAATCGAAATACCGTTTCTCTATCGATCTTAAACTTTCCGAACGTCGAACTCGAATCCAATAAATACGTAATTTTGCCGAAAACACCCGAATCCTCGTCGCGAGCGCTAACCTGAGCCACAAGTGAGCCAATGGGCGCGTCCTCTGCGATCACAAACGCCTGTCTCTGTTCGCCGACAAACACCGGATTATTGTCGTTCTCGTCGAGCACTTGTATGGAGAGTAAGGCCAGTCCTGTGAGTGGTGGCGATCCGGTGTCAGTCGCCCGAACCGTCACATTGATCCATGAATGGCGTTCCCTATCTATGCGTTCCGACACGGCCACTTCTCCGGACTTATGGTTAATTTTAATCAATTGCAGTAACTCTTGTCGGCCTTCAAGCGAATAAATCACTGATTTATTAGTGTCCGCGTCGTCCGCATTAACGGTCAGTATCGGTGTTCCCGCGACTGCGTTCTCAGTAATAATACCCCGATATAAGTGTTGCAGAAATTGGGGTCTATTGTCGTTGACGTCCGATATTCGTATCGTTAGTATTGCTATTCAATTGTAATTTAAACGAATTTTATTAAATAAATTCATTTAAACTAAAACTTTTTAAATTATTTTGAAAATACTTTTTGCTTTTTGTCCTTTAGTTGCGGCCGCGATATCCTCGACAACCAAATAGAGTTTCATTTGATCCCAGGCCTCCCGGTTCAGAATCTTCACAACTCGAATAGTGCCGTCGAGTGGATTAATGGCAAAAGTTTCGGAAAACAGATTCTGATCGACAGTAGCGCCAAACTCATTGCGAGCTTCACTCCGACTGTAATCAATTGAATACCTGAGCACTGGTTTGTCGTCGAGATCTGTGGCTACAACTCGTGTCACGAAGTGCTGATTGGGTGCGTCTTCGGGCACTACAGCCACGGGATTGTCGACAAATTCCGGCGCTTTGTTATTGACGTCGACTATAGTTATGTTGACGTTCGCAGTGGAAGAGCGCTGTTCGGCGCCAAAGCTCGAGTCCAATGCCATCACTTGAATGAGATACCAGACCTGCTTCGGGTGCGTACGGTCGGGATCGAGGTTAGCGCCGGTCGCTACTGATATAACGCCTGTATTCGCATCGATAATGAATTTGTCTAAAGCGCCGGAAACTATACGGTAATAGACGCGCGAATTGGTGTTCGAGTGGTCGCCGTCGAGCGCCGACACTTGCAATACCATCGATCCGTCCCTTATGTCTTCGGGAATCGACTTCGTGTACAATGTTTTCGTGAATACGGGCGCGAAGTCGTTACGGTCGTAGACATAGACTATTAATTGACTGTCGGAGTAAAGGGATGGCTCTCCCAAGTCATACGCTCTCACCCAAAGACTTATGTTTCGGGAATCGCCTGAAATCGGAAATAAATTATTTAAATTAAAAAAATTTAACTAAAATTCAATTTAAAAATATTATTACTTTTTGGGCCGGGAATACCCTCAAAATCTAGCGGCGCTTTAATACGCAAACGGCCGGAGATCTCATCGATTGTGAAATTATTTGAGTATTCATTCAATTGGTTGGCGTCAGTGGTCGGCAGTATTCTGTATCTGATCTCCGAGTTCTTGGTGCCAATGGCGTCCTCATCGAAGGCGGTCACCCGTATGGGCTGTTCGAAGTCGAAGCTGTTCTCATACACCCGGGCCTCGTACTTGTCGTGAAAGAACTTTGGTTTACAGTCGTTGAAATCGGTTATATTGAGCACCAGTTGGACAGTGTTTCTATTGCCGGAGCCGTTCGAATCCCTGGCCTCGACGATGAGAAAGTGTTGGGCCGAGAGTTCGCGATCGAACTTATGTTCGGATGTCTTCACTGTTATAACGCCGGAAATTGGGTCCAAATTCAGTGCCGAAGACATTTCACCTCTGATTTCGGTGTATCGAATACCAGCCGTTCCGTACGCACCGGTATCTATGTCTCGTGCATTGATTTTGGCCACTGTTGTACCCATTAATGCGTTTTCTGGTACTGAGCCGTAGTATAAGTCCCGATCGAATTGCGGAATATTGTCGTTAATGTCCTTTTGGGTTAAATTATTTCAATTAGTTTTGGTTTCAAATAAAAATTATTTAAGAATTTAATTCAATAATTAAAGTAAAAAATTAAATCAAACCAAACCTTAATATTAATGGTCACTTGGGCTGAACTGGACCTAACATTATCACCGGTGCCGCTAACAGAGCCCGTCTTTTCAGTGGCAATAATCTTGAGGTGAATTTGTTTGACCTTTTCGTAATCGAGACGCACCGAATCCCTGACTCTCAACATAATGGAGGCCTCATTGACGCCCTGAGTCGGTGTCACATAAAACACATCTTCAAGTGCTTTGTTGTCCATCGACTGAAGACTCAGTGCAAACGAACCATTATTTCCCTGATCTAAGTCATAAACCAGAGGTACGGAATCGCCAACAAACGTCACGGGCATATCGTTGGGTGCATTTTCGGGTATTTCGGCCACGTATTGGTCGGCCCTAAACCTCGGAATCTCGTCGTTGACGTCCGTCAGTATAATAGTGATCTCTGTGTGGACAGTAGGCGGAGGAAAGACAGCGACCGTCACCTCTGTCGCCTCAATCTCGAGAATGTAAGCGCCGGCCGACTGCTCGCTATTTATGGCACTCTCCCGGTCCAGACGACCGGCCACTGACACGACGCCAGTGTTTTGGTTAATGGCAAACAGTTTCGAATCGCCTTTCAGTATACGATATGTGACCGCATTGTTCACACCTCTGTCCCCATCGACAGCTGTCACCGCCAGCACTGGTGACCCAATCGACAGGTCTTCAGCTATTCGGGTCACTGATGGCACGAATGTAAAGACTGGCGGCTCATCCTCGGCGTCCTCCACCTGTACTACTAAGGCTGCCGTAGCCGTCAGTCTGTCCCCTTCAATGGCCCTATCGATGGCCAATACTTTCAACTGATATATCGATTTGCGTTCGTAATCGAGTGATGAGATTAGAGTTATGACACCTTTTCCTGTAATTTAAGTTAATGTTTAATAATTATATTTATTTTAAAACAAATTTTACATTTATTTAATTAGTTCTAATTTTGATAAAAGTTTTCCAATTCTCGTAAGTCTTCATCAGTTTTAATAAAATTGGGCAAAAATTTGTCAAAAAGATGTCCAATAATTTGTTTATAGCTCTTAGACTCGACGTCAGGAACTAATGACTTAATTATTCGCCAATTCTTCAACAGATTATTAAATGAGGAAATTTTGGTAAACTTTTCTTTCAATAAATCCCAATCGATATCGAATTCATTGTCGAAATCGTATTTAAACAAACAGTAAATCAATTTCGAAAAATCCATTTTCGACCAATTGTCGACTAATTGGTCAAAGTTGGCTAACTTCCAGCGCAATGTAAACCTCCAGTGATCTCTTAAATCCTTTGAATGTCGATTCAATTTCGATAAATCAGTTATTGCTTTATATGCAATATTTTTTGCAAATATAAATTGAGTCAAGTCTTGAGTATTTAAATACGCCTTCATAGCATCGATCACTTGATTAGACTCATCCGAACTCCACTTTCCCTTCTTATAAAGCTCTCCATTACTATTGTAATTGTCGTCAATTGCTTTTTCAACACATTTGGGGTGAAAATTGACTTTTTCTGCAATTTTAATCCACTTTCTTTTATATATTAAAAACAATTTCAACATATTTTGTTTGTCAGCTTCGGTTAAATCTTTTTGATATCGATTCAATGGTGAGAAGTTGATTCTCGCGATATCGTAAATGTTTCTAAACGTACGGTTCGGTAAACCCTTCCCTAATCTCAATAAAAAGTTCTCTCTTTTCATGAATTCTCTTAACTCTAATCGATCTCTTTTACTATAACTGAACTTAAAAAGTCCCAATAAACGTATTTTCATCTCTTCGGTGCAATTATATTCATTAAAGAAATTATTCAAATTTCTCGACAATAAATTCAACTCATCTTTACTGAACTTTCCTTTAATTACTTTTAAATTATTATCTCTAACTAATTGTCTCTCTTTTGGTCCATAAGATATATAAGGTATCAATTGATGTAACTTTGAATCACTTAATAGACTGTTATTCACATAACTATTCAATTGTCTCTCAATTCTGTTGTCATTTGATTCCCAATTCATATCTAAATTATTTTCAATACTTTTATCACTAATTACTTCATTTACTCTAATCTCACAAATATTTGATTCAATTTTATTCAACATTTCTTTGACAACAAATCCCTTTCTTTTAGTCAATTTATTCCTAATTTTATTCAACTTTTTCTCATTTAAATCACTATTAATATCAAAATTACAATCAATTGGTTTAACACTAAAACAATTTCTAGTCTTCACTGCATTCACAGACAAATCACAAACATTTGAATCGATTTTATAATCACTTTCTGTTACAACGAATCCCTTTCTCTTCAATAATAAATCTCTTCTCTTATTCGTATTCATTATATTAAATATATTAATAAATTTTAAAATTATATTTAATCAAATAAAACAAAATTAAAAGTCAAATCAAAACAACACATGTTTTCACTGTTTATAAACATTGCGTTTAAAAACTGGTTGTAAAGCGCTATTGCATTCATACAGTATTAACGTTCAAAATAAACAATAAAAATATTTTTATATTTTAAACTAAATAATTAATTAAATTATAAAAAAATATGAAATTAAATAGAAATTTTTAAAAACTTATTTTAAAACATTGTTAATAATTTAAATTTAATATTTATAAACTTTTTTTTAATTATTTAAAAATACTTTTATTGTTGTAATTGATGTATTGCATAATTATGTTTATAAACAAACGCACGTGCGTTGGCTTTTAATAAATATTTTAATTATTTAAATATTAATTTAATTATGTTTTAGTGACAATGAATGGGAATAAAAGAAGAGATTTATTACTGAAGAGAAAGGGATTCGTTGTAACAGAAAGTGATTATAAAATTGATTCAAATGTTTGTGAATTTTCTGCAAATATTGTGAAAACTAGAAATGGTTTTATTATTAAACCAATTGATTGTAATTTTGATATTAATAGTGACTTAAATGAGAAAAAGTTGAATAAAATTAGAAATAAATTGACTAAAAGAAAGGGATTTGTTGTCAAAGAAATGTCGAATAAAATTGAATCAAATAATTGTGAGAATAGAGTAAATGAAGTAATTAGTGATAAAAGTATTGAAAATAATTTAGATATGAATTGGGAATCAAATGACAACAGAATTGAGAGACAATTGAATAGTTATGTGAATAACAGTCTATTAAGTGATTCAAAGTTACATCAATTGATACCTCACGGATACTATAAACCTAAAGACAGACAAATAGTTAAAGAACACAAATTAGTTGTAATTAGAGGAAAGTTTAGTAAAGATGAGATGAATAGCTTAACTCGAAATTGGAATAAGTTTTGTGAAGAATTTAATTGCAATGAAGAGATGAAAACACAATTATTGGGATTTTTTCGACATTTTTATACAAAAAGAGAGAAAAAAGATGTAAAAGAATTTATAAAAAGAGAGAACTTTTTAATGAGATTAGCGAAGGATTTGCCGAACCGTACGATTAAGAACATATTAGACACTTCGCGATCACATTTCTGTCCATTGAAACGACATAAGGATATGACTCAAACCGATCGGATACTAATCAAAACTTTGTATTCGATATATAGGAGTAAATGGACTAAAATTGCCCAAAAATTACATTGTTATCCATTGACAGTTCAGTCCGAAGTATTAATACATTACAACAGTAATGGAGAGCCGTATCGAAAGGGAAAGTGGAGTTCAGATGAAGACATACAGCTTTTAAGTGCATTGAAAATACTCTTAAATACCGATGACTTGACTCAACATATATTTACGAAAAATATTGAATTTACAAAACTTAGAGATTTGGCTCAACTTAATCGAAATTATGTCGATGTATGTACTCATTGGCGACGATACTTGCGCTGGAAATGCGCGAACTTTGACCTCTTTGAGGACAATTGGTCGAAAATGGATTCCTCGAAATTGATTTACTGTTTGTTTAAATACGATTTCGACAATGAATTCGATATCGATTGGGATTTATTGAAAGAAAAGTTTACAAACATTTCCTCATTTAATAATCTGTTGAAGAATTGGAGAATAATTAAGTCAACGGTTCCGGACGTCGAGTCTAAGAGCTATAAACAAATTATTGAATTTCTTTTCGATAACTTTTTACCGAATGTTATCAAAACTGATGAAGACTTAAGAGAATTGGAAATATTTTATAACAACTAATAAATTGAAGAAATTATAAAAATCTTATTCTAATTATAATTACAATATTTAAAAAAAAATTTGTGAATTATTTAAATAAATTTTAAACTAAAAAAAATAAAATTAAAACAAAAATTCAGTCATACCTTCAACAGTTTCAATCGAGAAAGCACTGGAAGGCTGTGTCAGGTCGTGATTGTCGTTATCCTAAATAAAAAAGTATTCCGAATAAATGAATTCATAAAAAACCAATTTTTTAAACACAAATTACTAACCAATAACTCATACAAGACTTGACCAAACCTTCCTTCGTCTGAATCGAACGCTTCGATAGTCTCGATAACGACTCCGGGTTTTGATGCCTCCGATATGGTTAGGGCTGTCCGGTAGGGCCTAAACACCGGTGTGTTATCATTGATGTCCTCCACAATCAGGAGTAGAGATTTGGTTATCTATTATAAGAATTTTTTGTAAAATTAATTCACTTTTTTAAACACAATTTCGAAATATTTTAATCTAAAAGTTATCTAATTTTCAGTTTCAAAGTCAAGTTTAAAGCCGTAAATAGAGTGAAAAAATTGAAAATTTTTAGAACAAGACATCAACAACAACAAAAAGTTTAAACAGTTTTACTAAGTTAAATTAATTGCATTTTTTTAAATAGACAAATTATATATATATATATTTTTATATGTGTAAATTACTTTTTTAATTTAGATTTCATAACGTGTAGCATGTTTAATTTTATGGATTTTTAGAATTAATATAAATCTGTTCCAATTATTGTAATAATTATTTTTAAATTTTAATTAAAAAACTGTATGTTTTTGACACACATTTGCGAAAACAGTTAGTTTTGCGGTGACTTGTGTGGGCAGACAAAAATAAAAAATCAATAAATCAGCATGCTAAATAATTTAATTATACTAAAATAATTAAATTTAATTAAATATCTAGTTGGTGTTTAATTTATTTATTAAACTGAATTTATATTGTTAAACTGATAAGGGAACAAATTAGAAATTATAAAAACAATATGCAAAAATACAAAAATTAAAAATATAAAAAATGCAGCCAATAAATCAACTTACTAAAATATTTAATTATTCAACATTATTAATTAAATGTTAAATTAACTGTTTAATTTATTTATTAAGTAAGACCCAATTAATTTTAATTAAAAAAACTAAAAAACATGTTTAAAAAATTAATTTAAAAAATATTAAAATTTTATTCAATAAATCAACTAGCTAAAAAAAAGTTAATTATGCACTCTATAAACGATATAAATAAAGTAATAAGCTAATTATTCAAATAATTGAGTAAATAGGATCTAGTTAGTTTAAAAACAGAAATCAATACAAAAATATCAAACAAATCGAATGAATGAACAAAACTAACATAATTTCCTTTTCCTAATTTGCCATCAGTTAGAGTGAGCACAAGAGTATACGAGTCTTGTATCTCACGGTCCAACTCCTTCTTCAGAAAGACTTTGGCCTCATTGGGCGGCACGGGTTCGATACGGAGTAGATCGGCGCCTAAAGTGCCCAAAACGCCAAACTTGAGTGAATCGCCGTCCGAGTCCTCACCAAACAAGTGATAAATCTGTTTATTAAGCGACGACTCGCCCTCTTTCACCCGGACAACAATCTCGGACTGCAAATCATCTAGATCATCGGTTTTAAACCTGGGCGGAGTATTATGTGCAGCCGACTGACCCGTTCGGCACTCGATGACCAGAAGACACACCACAAGAATAAATAGTTCATTGATTCGTTGACAGCTTAGCATTGTTTCGGTTGTCAATCGATTTGATTGATTCGTTTGGGTTTTTTGAGTTGTTTCTAATTTGCGGTTAATTTAGATCCAGTTTTTTGGTTTCATTATAATTGACGCAAACATTTGTTTTATGAGTTTTTTTTTCGAAGTTTTTTCTCTTTTGCTTTGATTCACAAGAATTGTTTTGTTTGAGTATTTTGTGCATTGGATATGAATTATTCATTTGGTTGTTAATACCTGTGGAGTAGAGAAATAGTTTTTTAAATCTTTTTTTATTATTAATAAAAAGTTATATTTTAATTAAATTTATGCATTACTTAAGTTATTTATATTTTAATGTTAAGTGTTTTTTGCAGCTAGGAATTTTGTTATAAAGTTAATGTAATTTTTTTTGTATAGTCATGTTAATTTTTTAGTTTAAGTTATTTTTGTTTATTTTTTATTACACTATTTTTTAAGAATAATTATCTAATTTATATTATTTTAACACATATTTGTGTTTTCAAGTATAAAGTTTCGATCTAGCATTTTTGTTCTTGCTCGTTTCTAACCGGATTATATTTATTTGTTTTTATATTCAGTACTTGTTTTAGATTTTAATAATTGTTATAAGAAGTCAGTGAACAGAATATGAAAAATTAATTGTCATTTGGTTTTTGCAATTCTTTAGATCAAATGGTCATTAACTCATTCTTTCATAAGAAAAATCATAACTTTTTTGTTGTTTGTTATTATCATTATTTAATACTTAATTGGATTTCTTGTTTGACTTTATAAATAATTACTTTTTCACGCTTTGGTTACCCTTTGATAGCAATAGACTAATATTTTTCGACTATTTATGTGTTTATGAACTTTCGAAAACAATTTTAAAATAATATTTTAACACTAAATCAAAATACAATTCAATAAGACTTAAAAAACAATATTTTAATAATTTAAAATATTTTAAGGTTATTAAATAAAAATTCAAATTAGCATGTATAATTAATACAAAACAAAATACTGACTAATAGTTTAAATCTTATTTTATTTAACATATTTTTGCAATAATTTTACAATTAATCTAAAATAAATTTAAATAAATACTTAAAATTTATTTTTAAGTAGTGCAAGCTACATATTTAACATAGTACACTTTGATCTAACATTATCAATATAATAATTTTTAACACAGTTGAATTATCAATAATAAAAATTAAACTTTTATTTTATCTAATCTAAACATGATAAAAATATATTTAAAGAAAAATTATTAATAAATATTTGATTAGATATTAAACTAATAAATATTAATTAAAAAAATACAATTAGTTTAACCACAAACTCAAATGGTATTCAAATAAATAACTAATTTATATTGAATTAGAAAAATAACAATTATTTTATCCGAAAAAAATACATAAAGATAAAAAAATTAAAGTATAGATAAATTAACTTTTTTTTATCTCCAACACAATAATGAGTTATCCAATTATCCAATAGTGAAAAAACATAACAGATTTGACATTGAATCTGAAAAATTTCAATAATTTTTTACGTGGAGCCAATTATCGAAATAATAGCTGAATTTTAAGTTGCGAACAAACAGACGGTATAGGAATTGAATGTTAAATAGAAATTTGAATTTAAACAATTCAAAGTCATTGACTAAAAACTAGTTACACTATTCACCTCAAAGGCTATTGAATTTTAAATACTATTCTATACTATATTATTATACAACCAAACAGTTCCGACTTTTTAAATGAATGTATGTCTCATTGGAATCAAAAATTGATTACTAAATAAATAATGGCTTCGAAACTAAATACAAACCTAAAGAAACTTCATCTAAAATAATGCAAAAAATAAATTCCTTCTAATACTGTATAGTAAAACTCAAATATCGTATAATGCAAAGCACTGGAGATATAATTAGCCAAAAAATACTTTACTATTCATATCATTTCAATGTCATGTCTGCAGAAAATTTAATTTTTTTTTTGCAAACCATTTACTAAATAAGAATTAGTTTATTAATAGTAACTTAATAACAATAAAAGCTATAAAAGTTATCTTGATGAATATTAATTTAATAGCATTATTAGTTATTGCATACATAAACAATATTATTATAAATAATTTGTAATTTAATCCAGATTAAAAATATTTATTAAAAACTATTTATATGCAATAAAATTGATAAATATTATTCTAATAGAAAAAAAATCATAAATCTTATTAACAATAGAATTATATCTCGAATAGCCATTAATTGCATATTAAAAACATAAATATTATTATTAACATAAATAAAATAATAAATTCTGATACTATTTCGCTAAAAATAGCAATAAATTTAATAAAAGTTGTCTTGATAAATATAATTTAGCAGTTTTATCGCCAATAAAAATACGATTTGAATAGCGATTAATTGCATATTAAAAACTAAAAATTATTATCAAAATAAATAGAATAAAGAGCATTTTATGCAACATTTTTTTTTGATAGCTTACACTTTCAAATAACTATTCGGATGATAGGGTGGGATAGAAGTGAGAGTTGGAAAGTGAATGGGAGAGAGAGAAAAAGCGGCATTTATTAAGGCTTCGGGATATAATCATGTGCAAAAAATCGACCAAGCGTAAACACCAATACTCATCATTATCACAACGCACACACTCTACTCACTTGTGCCGCCAACACCAGCACAAGAGCACCGGTAGAGCAAAAAACCTTTTTTTCTTAAATGAGTTTTTAGACAATACTAGTGTATAGTATTGGAAAATTTTTGATGTTTTTTGGCCAAAATATTCTATCAATTCTATTCAATAGTATTACAGTATTACCAAAAATATATTTTTCTTAAAGTAAAAAAAATTTTAAGATTTTTTTCTCTTAACTTGAAATTGATTTTTGATTATTTCTGACAGAAGTCGTCAGAAAATAATTTTATTTTTAGAAAATGTTTTATTGTTTTTGATATATTTCTAATAAATTATTACATTTTTTAATACTCTCGGCTATAAAGTGAGAGACAATTATAGCCTCAGAAAAAAATCAAATAGTTTTTTGAGTACTTTTAAGCCGTAAGTATGAAAACTGCACTTTCGCTTCACTGAATACCAAACACTGGAAATAGGTTTTGAAGAAAAGTTTAGCTCAATTTTTGCGATACATTATTTCTCGACGACATATGGCTATAAAAACAGGCCTTTTCTCTAATGAATACAACATTTTTGAGTCTTGAAAACCATAACAAAGAAGTAGTGGAAAAAACTCTTTAAAAAGTGAAAAAATATAATCTCTTCGAATAGGAGTATCGCTATTGTTATGGGAATCAAAAAATCTAATACTTTATTCTTAGCTATCGTTTTAAGTGCGAAATACTGTTCTCACGAATCGCATACGTTTAGACACAACAGACTTAACACAACTTCTTATCACACGTTAAGCAAAAACACGAAAACTATTTTTTAGTCAAATTTATTCTTTTTTATGTCTGCGTTATGAGGAATAGGAGGGAAAAGCAAAACATTATATTTAAAAATTAATTCCGATTTCACAGTATTCGTCGTTTGAGAAACAATTGTCTGATTATGTATTCAAAACTCAGTTTTTGGAGAAATCGTTTGCAATATATTCTTACTTTTAATGGTTTTTTTTCACAATATAGTAGTGAAGGACATTTTTTACATACATGTGTATATTTTATACATGTTTGTTTCACTCAGTTAATTATCAGGGACTTTTTTCCCAACTCGCTTTTTGGGAAACAATGCATTTTATGCTCTTTTGGATAAAAACTTTTTCTCATATACTCTATAGACTCTATACGTATGTACTGTATATTCAATGTATTTGTTATGTCTTAAAGTGTATTTAATTGGAGTTTTTGATGAATTTAATCGTTAGAAGTGAGAGTCGGTTATAATATATTATGTGATTTTTCATTACAGTTTAAAACATTTTTGGTTTAACATTGAACTTAATATTTTTATTTAATGTTTGTATAAAGCGGTTGATATCAAGGTTTACACGAATTGTATTAAATTGAAGTAAAAATAAGATAAAAAATATTTTAGCTCTAGGTTTGCATTAATTAATTTCTTATGCAATTTATTTGTTTAGTTAATGGTTTGGATCTATTTTTAAATATTTTAAATTTTAATTTTATTTTAATTAGTTTTAAAATTAATATAAATTTTTATATAATATAACATTTTTTCCCTAAAGTCAACTATATTTGCATTTATTTTAAATAATTTTTAAAATTTTTATACCTAATAAATGATTTTTAAAAATTATATAACAAGTTTGTTTATAAAATCATGTTAACAAATAACCAAATTTAATTTTTTTAAATTAATTAGCATGATTATACGCATAATATGCATATAAATAAAAAGATAAAAAATATAATTAATTAGATTATCAATTATTTGTTAAATAGACAATATAATTTGTCAAAAAAAACCATAAACCTCGTTCTAATTATTTTAATTTTTAACCCTGATTAATTTTGTCAGTTGTAAGTGTATTGCATAATTAAAATAAAGTTAAAATGTACAATTTATTAAATTAAAGATGCCCTTTATGTCAAATTTAATTTGCGTAAAACTAAACATGATTCAACCTTAATAAAATAAAATTGAGAATTTTAATGCATATTTGATTATATTTAAAAAACAAATTTATAAAAACAATGGATTAATAAAGATAAAATTGTTTTCGGGTTAATTTGAACTTCAAAACATGTCAACTTGATTAACTCTTTTAACACGAGTCGTAATTTGTTATATTTAATGAAATTTGCAATAATTTAATAAATTACGTCATTGTAAATAAAAAACGTAAAATTCAATTCCAATTATTAACAAATGAGTGAATTTGTAACCAAAAAATATTTGTTTGGAAAAAGTTGTCAAAATTCTTTGCGTGTGAATCGAAACCGGTGTAAGTGTTTGGAAAAATATTTTCGATAAAAATTTCAATTATTTCTGCTTGTTAAAAATATTTTTGATCGTTTGATAATATCTAGAACGCTTTATTAAATAAATTAGTATCAATAAAACCTAATTAAAAAGTTTAGTGGGCAATTTTAACAAGAAATAATTTTTTTATGACAGTTTTAAAAGTGTTTTAATAAATATATAAAAATTGAAGTTTTTTGAATAAATTCTAAATAAAAATTTTGTAATGTTTTAAATTGAAAAATAAAATAATAAATAAATGAATAATATATAAAAAACACATTTTTGTATAAACTCTTCCGACAAGTATTTGAAACTTTTAAAGAGTTTTTAAACTAGATTTCAAACCAAAATACATTAAGATAACACACCCATTGATTAAGCACAGGTGTAAATTGGACAGGCAAATAATTCCGACAGGAAAATTGTCTTAAGTATATACACTGTTGCAAAAAATTTGCCAAAAATCTTGTCAGAAATTTAAAACATTTTTTATTAGATTCGGTAAAAACATTTTTTTCAGTCAACACTATATTTATGTAAAAAATATCACTTTTTTAACCATTAATTCACATCTATTTTAGACAAAAATCTTTGACCCGTTTATATCAAATAGAGAATCAAATAAAAAACAATATATTTTTCAAAAAATATATTTTCAATACAAAAATCACACAAAAATGTTTCTACACCTGAATTAATTTTAACTAGAAATACAATAAAAGCCAAATATTAAAAATTTCAGTTATATCATACGTACATACATTTGAAACAAACAAATAAATACATAAAATAAAAAAAAATTAAATTCACATCAAATTTCAATGCCATTCAATGTCAATAAACTTTTATTTTCAAACAAATCTAAATTTATTCCGAATTGAATTTATATTTTTAAAAATCGACTTAAGTATTAATGCATGAATAATGGCAAAATTAGCAAGACTAAATGTTTTAATTATTTATATTCTCACTGGAATAACAAGTGCAAGTGCAAGTTTAAATTAAAATTTTTAATTTAAGCTTGACTATTGTTTTCTCGCTTATTATATACGTATCTAATTATGAAGTTATCAAAAATAATTATACATTTCGTTTGACATTTAAATTGTTTCACTACTAATAAATTGTTTTCCAAATAAGATATAGAAATAACGTTTAGATTGTAATCAACTTTCACTTAATTATCTTAAAATAAGTTAATTACAAAAAAACAAAATAATATAGTTATAGTAAAATAAAAATTAAGCATTTTTAAGCAATTGTTGTAAATGATATAGCAAGTTTAAAAAATAAATTAGTTTAGTTAATAAATTACGT
The DNA here is from genome assembly GCA_034693685.1 of Belba bartosi. NCBI lineage: Eukaryota > Metazoa > Arthropoda > Arachnida > Sarcoptiformes > Damaeidae > Belba > Belba bartosi. The sequence continues at coordinate 19,763 of JAQFXP010001014.1, forward strand.
CAATTATATATATATATTTTAACATTTTTATCAAAATAAAAATCTTTTTTAATTTTAGTAATAATTAGCATAAAAACTATAATAAGACTGAGAGGCACACAAATTATAAAGAATTAAAATACAAAAGCAATAACAAAAATGTATTAAAAAAAATTTGTCCATGTGAAAAGAAAATGTGCAATTCATGCGCCAATAAAATAGTTAAATATCGGTTCAGTTTATAAGTTATTCCGTTTTGCAGTGAAATACTCTCTCATCAACTCTAATGATTAGAAGCGAACAAATTCTTGTACTTATGTTAAATGTTTTTGGAAATTATTTTCTGTGAATTACTATAAAAAAAACTAAAAGTTATTTCACAAATGTTAGTGGAATTAGTTGTGGCAGTCGAGCGGATTAGTGTCTTTGGTTAGTTTTTTTTGTGTCTAGTTAGATTTTATAAAACTTAATTAAAGTTATATAAAACTTTTGATTAAAATAAAGTTTATTTATAAAATTAATTATTTTTGTAAACAAGAATAAAATAAATAATTACCGCATTCGTTCACATTTCCTTACGGTAATTACAAAATAAGTTAGATTATTTTTTCTAAATTATAATCTCTATTTACTATACAGTCGATTATTTTAAACTGGAACTAGAAAGTTTATATTTTTAAAAACAATTTATGTGCAATGTTAAAGTATTCGTTTTAAAAATATTAGAATTTTTTGTACAAGTTTAAAAAACCCATTTTCAGTACAAGGTAAATGACGAGGTAAACTTAAAAATAAATAATTTACTAAAATTTATTTCAAAAATAATATATATTATATATAATTTATATAAAAATAATATTTACATGCAAAAATGTAATAGATAATTTTATAAATCAAAAAGTAGTAAAACTTAATTAACTTTTAATAAAATTAACAATTTTAAATTAAGACAAGTTTTGCAATCATAACAATTTTAAAATATTTTTAAAATTGTATCATGTTTACTTAATTAAATACATCTTAAATTGTTAAAATCATATAGCGAGTAAGTTAAATTTAATATTTTTTGGCAAGAGTAAATTTTAAATAAATTTCAAACTAAACTAATAAAAAATAAAAATTAATTTTTTACTGATTCTTGTCTACAAAACAAAATAATATTAAGAAATTAAAAATTTACCCAAAAGTCTTATTATTAAATTTGTCGAAAACAAAAATCAAACGCTTGATAACACACGTTATGTTTGGCTAAACACTATTGCGAGCAAAACAATCATTAAAATCAGACATTAGAAGAGAAACAAAATTAATGTATATTTGTATTGCAATAACCGAATGGAAAAAGTCGAGAGAAGGGGAGAGAAAGTGAAAAAATTCATTACAACAACAAAAAGACTTAATTGTGTGCTCTCTCTCTCTCTCTCTCTCTCTCTCTCTCTCTCTCTCTCTCTCTCTCATACTCTCTCGCTCTCTCCCCTGGCTTTGTGTTGTGTGAGTTGGCCAGCACTGTATATATTGTGTATACCGGTGCCAGTGCCAGTGCCAATGCCAACGTCTGTGTCTATGTATGTGTTTATTCGTTTATTCGACTCAAGCAAATGCAATGAAAGGCAATGAAAGGCTATGGTAAGAGTGGTTGCAGCGAACGGTTAGTATCGATGCTTCCATTCTATGCCAATACCTCTTCCTACGTCTGTTATGACTGGATGTGTGGATGTGTTGCAGAGTTTGCTTTCTATGATTCTATGAGTTGACTGCAATTATCTCAACTCAAAGCGATTATTGGCACAAGTTCTCGACATATTTCCAGAATATGCTTTTTGAGATCTGTTTTGTAGAGTTGAGTATTTGCTGTAGATTTTAATGATAGAAAACTAGTGTTCAATGCATTGCCAACTGATGAGTGAGTTTTAGAGACATCAGACAAACAAATATAATATAATAGATATAATAGTTATGACTGAACATAGATGTATAATAGACCAATGGATGTACCAATAGATGCATTACTTATACACATCTTTCAGAGCATTATATATCGACAATGTTTCTCAACAATGAAGAACTTGTGACGAACGGCAAAGTTAACGTCAAATTCTATTGATCTGACATGAAAGAGGACCTAATATAACAAATGGCACGAAAGCACGCGATGCGATCCAGAGCTGCTCTGCTCTACTCTCACAACATCTAATTCTGTCTTTTTGTTGACAGAAAGCTCTTGTTTCGACTTTTTCGACAATAATATTGAAAATCAATAGAACACCTAATATAAGGAATACTGAATTGAGAAAACATGCAGTACTAGTACTAAATAATACCACTCACTCTACTCTTCCACATTGAGCCTCTGGATCACTGATTCCTTAAACTTAATTCTCACAACTTTTCACAAAATTTCTCTGAATTTCCCAAAAAAGTCAGAAAAATAGCTCAACTTATATGATATTAGGTTATATGCAAAGAAAAAGTCTAATAAAAGTGTTTGTATCAGAAGTAGTGTAAGAAATCAGAATCAGTCTCGAGGGGCGTTAGACATATGCATGTAGCGGTGACTCCAACAGAGCCCAAACTAATAGGGGCTTAACGTACAAGTGAGCGGCACTGGGGGTGCGTAGCT
>JAQFXP010001015.1:0-22354 GCA_034693685.1 Belba bartosi
AACGGATCAATTAGTTACAGCTTAAGTGTTCCGATGGAAGGACCCATTAATAAGAATTATCTTATTATCAAAGATCACTACTGGGAACTAGTGTTCGACAACAATAGCGTCAATCCATCGCCACTGACTTTCTCCGACAAAGAGAGTAAACAAAGCGAATGGTTAAAAGGAGATTATCAATTGGCGTTTGCGGTACGGTTTGGAATTGACGGCCAGGATGTGTGGAATTTTACTTCGATTGGATTAATGGATGTATTTATACTTAACTTATAATTAAAAATATTTACTATTATTAACCGATTGTCTGAATTGACAGTTTAAGGCCGAAAATTACGATTGGGCTCTGTTTTCCGAAGACATGAGCAATGGTTTGGACGCGACGAGCACTGTGCTTGAGACTAATTTTAGATTCACTCCAAATTCCTCCGATCCGGACGTTCTTCAGCCGAGTATAGCCTACTCTACCTATTCTCGTCGACGAAAGAACTCTATTGTGTTTATCGAACAGAAGATGTCGGCGACAACCGGTCAATACGAGCTGAGAATCCAGGGCTACAATTCCAGTAATCCGAATCTTAGATTAGATAACGAGACCAACTCCCCCTGGTTTCAACCCCCGGCCAATACTCCGCCACCTAATGGTCAATGGATTGTACCGACGGCTGTGAAGGAGACGAACCGAAGTCTATATATTGCGGCTCTTTATGGCCTCTCGACTAACAACGGAACCAATGGAATGATTATATTGTTTGCAAACAATTTGATATATTCTTATTGTATTACCGATGAGTACTATCTTTGGCCAGAAGTGAGTTTAAATTCAGTCTAAAATTAATAGTTTTAACAAAAATTCAATTAATTTTAGTGTTTGTCAAACAATATGTCGATTTTGATTGATTGCAATTTGGAACCGATAACGACTACTATTGGACCAACAGATGCGCCCAATGGAACTAATACAACGGAAGCACCGACGTCATCGGTTACCGCTATAGATGGCAGTTCGACGGTTTCAACTGATGATGGAGGTGGAGGTACGAGTGGCAGTGGGGGTACGGGTGGCGGTGGAGATACGAGTAGCGGTGGAGGTACGGGGGGCGGTGGAGACACTGTTTCGGACCAAACGCCATCGACCACATCAAAGGTCGAGAGTAGAAGCAGCAATTGGTGGATATATCTATTGGTTGTCTTTATTATAATAACCATTATATTCATTGCAATCATTTGCTTTGTTGTAAAATACGGTTCTTCAAAAGAAGCTATAGATAAAAAAGCAGGTGAAGGAAATGGAGTTGCAGGTGCAGGTGCTGGAGTTGGAGCTGCAGATGCTGGAGCTGGAGCTGCAGATGCTGGAGCTGGAGTTGCAGAAACTGGTGTGACACCCGTAAAATCCACTGAACTGGGCGTTCCATCAACTAAATCGAGTATTTATTATTATTATTTATTTAATTTTTTGAATAAATTTATTTAATTTATAATTCCTTAACTTTAGATGAGATTGAGCTAAGCGTTAGAAGTTTATAGACGTAATGCAGAAATATTTTTAAAGTTTTAAATAAATTCAAAATTGTATTTATTTATTGTATAATACAATATTAATTTATTTATTTGTATATGAATCTAAAAATTAAAAAACACATTTAAGTTATTTATTTAATCTATGAATAAATATTTGAATTGAAACAATCAGATTAAGCAAATTGTTTCATGATAGAAAAGATTTTGGAAAAATAAAACGTTTTTTCAAATTAAATAATAAATCAAATTAAATATATGAATATTTTAAAATTTAATGCAAGTACAATTTAATTTTATATACAGTAATCACTCAATATTAAATAATTTATAGAATTTTAAAGATTTGTCGATTTGGCTTAAAAATAATTAAAATTTAGCAGCTGGGCAAATTATTTTAAAATTTTATTTGCGATAACCCGCAGAGTAAGAAAAAGTATCCGACAAATATGATTGTCATCTATTAAAACAAGAACATAAGTATTAAATTTTAAAAATATTTAATTAAATATTGTTTCTAAAACTCACATCAATTAAATTTTTTCGTTTAATGCAGAAAAAGTTCAAAAAAGTGAATCCAATAATTGTTTGGCTAATCCTCTCAATAATTAATTGCAATTCTATACGTCTCGGAACAGATAATAAAAACAAATTAATTGAATTGAGTCTATTGTATGGTTTCTGAACAGTGGCTGGAATTAGAGCCGCAGACGAGCAGACGATATAAAGAGTATAAATCAGATTAAATAGCATTAAAACCCAAGTAATGAATGCAAATAAATTCATTTGAATGAAGACGAGTTGATAGGAAAGGAATACCAAAAGTGGAATACATGTGCTTAGAGTAGAGAAAATGAATTTTCGCCAAAACTTATTGAAGTCATTAATTGCGGAACAGATTCTATCATGTTCTGCAAATACGGTATACGCCAACTCCGAGCGCCAGTTCTTCTTACGGTGCGATATACGAGAGGCCAGTTTGATGAACAGTTCGTTCACTTCTTCGACTCTAATCACCAAATAATAGCAAAGTATTTGAAAGTAATAGGAATTAATACACGGAATGCCTATTATATAGAAGAACCAAATAATGTGGTTCACGACCCAAAAGAAGCCATAAGTTGTTAAATAAAAATATTTACAATTGACGTAATAGAGGACTATAATTGTTATGATCGACGAGAAGTAAATCAAATTATTAAATACTTTTGTCACTCTTGTGATCGCTTTGACGCCACTATAGAGATCGACAAACATTGTTCGCTTCCAAATACCCATTTGTGACGGAGGGATAAAACCTATTATATTAATCGTATTTATAGAATAGTAAAAATCAATATTATTAGTAAAGATGCAACTTTTGATCAAAATTGCTATTTTTAATGTTCTATATGAATAGAGGCATATTAAAACAAAAGGTTTTCAATTATATTATTTAAATATTTTAAAATTAATAAAATCAAAAATAGTAGTCAAAAACTAAAGTCGGACATAGTAAAATCCAAAGTAATAGTTTACTGTTTTCGACTTAACTAATTTTGTTTTTACTATTTTCAACTTCATCAATTTTAAAATATTCAAATAATATAATTGAAAACTTTCTGCTTTAGAATCTCCATTCATATACAACTTTAAAAAAACCAAATTTTGATCCAAAGTTGCATCTTTAATTAATAGTAATATTAAGTTAACTTAAAGTTAATTTTTTTAAACTGCCGTTTCTAATATAAAATTAAAATCGGACCGACTTTCTCAAGCTCTGGTTTTTAGCGTTTTTGGAAAAATCCTTCCCCTGATTTCTCCCCCTCCCCCCCCCCTGAATCGGCCGATCTTCTCAATCTTTAAATTTTATTAAATCTAATCTATAAAATATATTTATATTTAGAACAAAATTTGTTTTAAATAATTGCTATAATTATTAATATTTAAAGCTAGAAAATGCAATTTCTTAACTAAATTGCTAATTAAATTCATTTAAAAATAAATCCACAAGCTGTAGTTCAAGAACAAATTTTAATCAAACAACTAATAAACAATACAATACCTCTGAGTGATATAAAAATCTTAATCCAGATCAATTCTTTTTCGGTTGATATTAAATATATGAGCGATTGATACGAAGCGTTGGCATTGATCAGAATAAATGGTATTAAAAAATAAATTCTTTTGCCGCCAAACCATTGCGTAAAGTCTCCAAAATGGACTAAAAAGTCGTGATTATCGGGTAATGATAAACAAAAAATTAAACGAATAGTGTTGGCAAACAAATAAATTGTCAAAATGTAATTCAAATAAAATTTCGAGCCATTGACTCCCAATTTATTTTTACTCAAATAATTTCTAAACGGCTCAGAAATTATAGTCATTTGTATTAAACCCTTTTCAAGTCGAGTCACATAATAATCATCAATCAATTCATTCATACTTTCGTCAAAATCATCAAAATTTTGTATTTGATTACTGTATTGCAAATCCATTTCAAATATAATATTATTTTGAATTCTATTCATGAAATAAACCGAATAAAGTCTTTACAATTCATATTGCTATCAATTATTGATTTTTGATGACCTATAAAATGCAACATAAGTTTAAAATAAAATTTTTTCGCAATGTATTAATGTCTAAATTGTTTTAAATATTGAATAAAAGCTTTAAACAAAGATATTAATGATTAATTTGCATGCCATCTGTTTTAGTACTTTATTTTGGAAATGTATTCCTTAAGTAAGATATCTATGCACCCGGGGGTGATTACTTTTTATAACTTTCTTGTTGAACTTGCTAAAAACACATAGGTTTTATTTAAAATTAATGCTAATTTGTTGTAGTCTAGCTTAAATAAATTAAATGTTATTTTTTACTTATATTTATTTAACTTGGCTTGCTTATTTTCTATGTTATCTCTGATATAAAAATTTATTGAATAAAACTAAATTATTAATTTGCATAGACACATTGCTTCAAAGTTTTATTAAATTAAAAAATTAAAATTTAAGAATAACAAAATAATTATTTTTAAAATAAAGTTATGAAAAATAAAACAGACAGTTTTTAACAAAAACTAAAAATAAATTAAATACAAATAAACAAATACTGTAGTTAAAAAGAAGTAGGAAATTTTTTTTGAACCAAAGTCTTGTTAAATTTAGAGCATTACAACAGCAATGCAAATACAGAAAGCAAGCAATGAGTGCACTCACGACAAGCTTTTTTACTTAACTTAATCCCATATCTGTTGCAAACTATATTTGAACCACTTTTGCTACCGACACTACTTTCCATTAATAGATTTTACATCCATTTCTCTATTCAGTTAAGGATTTTGTAAACTATTGGTTCAAAAACAAACTCTAATCCATTCAAACAGTAGACATGGCTTCGAAATAAATAATTAAATAATATATGTTTACTGAAGGGGTATTATGTAAATAGTGATCAAACGCTAAATTATATACGAATAGAAAAGAGAAATGTAAATGCAATTTCTGATGAATAAATAATTTAATCGATTCATTTGTCATTTTTATTAATAAAAAATTTATTTTTGAAGAATTAGGACAAAAATGTGTGAAAGTGAGGAATCTATTGGTTTAAATATAAGCGATTTGGATGACGACGTCTTATTGATTATATTTTCGTTACTCGATTTCGTCGATAAGGTTAGGATCGAAAGAGTTTGCAAACGGTGGAGAAGTCTCAGTAATTATTTACTTTCACATCAAACGTGTCTTTATTTTTCGGATAAAAACGATTTTGATGTCGAACTCTGCTGTCCATTCACTGAACCGAATGCCAAACCAACTGAAGTGCTGGAGATGTCGAAACTGATGGCATTTAGCTATTTATTAGTTTTGGGTAGTAATGAACTTTCGGAATGGGATGAGATGGCAGAGGATATAATTAACGGCGCTATCAAAAAGTGTCCAAATTTGAAGAGAATTGGATTAATCGACTATTTAAGACTCGAAAGTCCGATCAGATTAATATGTGATAATTGTCAGCAAAGTTTGGAATCTATAGATATGATTGGCTTCAGAAAGATTTCAATAACTGTTTCAGAAGTGAAGCGAATTAGTGAAAAGTATCCAAATTTGAGTTACATTAGAACCGTTTCCTCTTCGTTAGCCATCGCTGAAGAGAGTTTGAAGGCTTTGTTTGAAAATTGTCCAAATCTAAAAAGTTTTATAATGCATTCGGATCTGGTCTACCCGCCCAGTTGGACGCAATGGGGCCGGACTGGACACTACCACAGAATTAATGGCGAATGTTATGCATATTTAAGCGATAATATTCGCGAAATAAGTACTGATATTAGAATTATGGACAACAGCGGACTTATATCGCTTAGTGGAAGCAAAGGCGGCCGAAACCTAACCCACTTGGACCTGAGTGGAGGTACTTGGGATGGTTGGTGGCTCCAGATTATAGCACAGGGTCTGCCAAAACTACAGGTGCTTCGATGTTCAAAAGTTTCGGTGTTTTCTGAGGACGATCTCGAAGACATTGCTCTGATTAGTGAACTGAGAGATCTGAGACAACTTTATTTAGACCTCTCGGCCAAGAATTTGATCTTATTTTTAGACGATGTCCTTTACGGCCTAATGCAAGGCTGTTCTCAAATGACTAAATTTGAATTATTCAATGGATTCGTAACTGACAGATCACTTGTCCATATAAGCAGGTATTGGCCCCAACTGTCACACCTGTCCCTCAACACACGAATGAATCCGAATATAACGGATGAGAGCATTAAATCAATTTGTGAACTCAAGAATTTGAAATACATTAATCTGAACGGAACGGGTGTTTCAGACAGTTTTGTCAAAGTTTGTCAATTGTGTCCTCAACTCATAGACATTAATTTGGAATATACTCTAATCACTAATACGACAATTGAGGCTCTAATAGAAGCAGCAATTCTTAGGCCCTTCGATAAGATATCAGTGGATATCGCCGGCACTGACACTGATATCATTGAATATAATATTCCCTTAAATTTGAAAATATATCTTTAGATTTAAAAATGTTTTGTAAATTGTATTTTGAAATTTAATTCATGTAATTCAATTTGTTATTGAATCGATTATTTGTTTATTTAATTTAAAAAATATTATTAATTATTGTTTGAATCTGAAGTAAAAAATTATTGTTTTTCAAATTAATTGATAAATACAGTACTCTATGATTATTTGACCATTGTATTTATTTAATAGATAATAGAGTATCTGGTTTGAGCCTGAATTTAATAATATCTAATTATATCCAAACATATTCCAGCACATTTACCGGTATACTATGTCTAGTCAGAAATCCCTAGAGTGAATTTATTATTCAAATTGCCAATATAACTTCTTTTTGTGAAATCTGGATTTTGATTTAATAAACAAAAATGTGACCAAAACTCTAAACAGTACATTTATTGAATCATATATATTGTCAAATTCGATTACATAAGAAACTCAATTAAATTGTTATAATACCAATAAAGTGCTTCGCATTAAACTACAGTTGAAAATACGATAAGATATAACAATATGATAGTACACAACGTTATGCCATTTGATTAATCTTTTTAATGTATTGTTATCGCAATTCGTAAATATTAAAAGAAGACTAAAATTCTAGATAAGTGTTGGAGTCGAGTGCAGAGAATTGCAAGTTTTGCAATTTACAAGTTTTTGTCTAAATTTAAGTCATTTATTAATTATCAAATAATAGAAACTTAAACATATGTCGAACTCAGATACAATTCCTTGAAGAATTTAGTTTTTATTTGTTGTTTCGTTCAGTATTTAACAGGTTTTCGAACATTACTCAACAGTTGTTTAAAAAATTGTTAACTAATTACTTGACTCAAAATATAATTGAAATCAAAAGCCATTTTTAATTATGAATTATTCGCGCGATAAGTATTGCAAGACTGAGACTAAAAGTTTGTGCGAAGTTTGTGGCGACAAAGCCAGAGGTTGTAACTTCGATGCCATTACTTGTGCCTCTTGTAAGGAGTTCTTTAGACGGAATGCATTCAAACAAAATGTAAGTTATAGTTCAGATTAGGTGTTAGTATGATATAATTTATATAATACATAATGTAAATTATAAACCTGCTTGTTTGTGTTAACAATTCCTGTACACGTACATAACAAGAATAGTTTTAAATTTTAGCTGGTTAAAAAAAATTAATGGAATAAAAACACATGCATTTAAGCTTTTTTAAAATTAAAAACTAAGTAAGTTTTAACTTCTAGATTAAAATAATTTTTTAAAATATTATATAAGATTATAAAATTTAAATGTTTATCTGAGATTAATTTTTTTTAAAACAACTTACATAAGATTTAATAAAAAGATAGTTCAGCTAGCTTAAATCATTTGTTTTTTTTTGTCGATAACTAAATTATCACTAAGCGTGCGATAATATTGATTAAATAAATAAGCTTGCAAACAATTAAAACTTATAGTGCAGTTTTAGTACAGTTTCAAGAATTAAACAAATTTGTATTTGTCATGCGTATTTGCTTGCTAATAAAACCAAAATGTATTATATAATATATAAAAATTAAAGAACCAGTGTTAATTCGATTAATATTTCTCCAAAAGGGCTTAAAATGCTATTTTCAAAACAATTGCACTATAGATGTGGTTTCCCGTCGTTTCTGTGCCTCGTGTCGACTCAGGAAGTGTTTGAGCGCCGGAATGAAAAAGGAATATATTATGAATGAGGAGCAGAGGTTTGCCCGAAAAGTTAAGATTATTGAGAAGAAGCAGATCAGAGACACCCGAAAGGGTAGTTCTCTTTATGATCAACAGATGACTAAACAATTCGATCAAATGATGACTTCTAATGAAGACTTTCATCATTCAATGGCTCAGATGATTACATCCGAAGACAATTCAGCCCCAGCTTCACCTTCCATAGCAACCAGGGGTTTGAAAAGTCCTAATTTGCCGATTGGTTCAGTTGATAATACAGATATTTTTGGTTTTGAATATAAGCCAAAACTCATTCAAAACGTAGACTCAATTCTGTCGGATATTAAGAATTCAAACGTAAAACTCGAAGAGAAAAGTAGTGAACAGAACAGAACAGAAATGGAGTCAATCACTAAATTGTTAAATAAAGTCAAGGTTATTAGAGAAAGTAATTATTATCCGACAAAATATGGCCTCTTATGCAGAGCTCAGAATACAAAAAAAGAATTGAATCCGAAAGAGAAGTCAAAGTTAAAGCACTTAACATCAAATATACAGCTAATGCAAGCCGAGACCATCCATGAGCTGCCCTGTAGTGGTCGCTTCATTGATGTGCTGAAGATGACTGAAATCATAACTTTTATGTTGATAAAAATGTGCAAAAAATTAAAAGCGTTTCAAGAGTTGAGTCAATCGGACCAAATAGCGGTTGTAAAGGGCGGGTGTATGGAGACACTCATTTTGAGGTCAATTATGACCATCAATATGGAAAAGGAGTGCTGGGAATCAATGGTAATACTAATATTTTGCATATTGTTTAAATTTTTTGCTTAAAAATCAATTGAAATTTGTTTTAATAACTTTTGCTTTAATAGGATCTCGAAAGGAATTGCAAGTTTTCACTAAAAATGGAAGTATTAAAACAAGTGAATCAAAAAGTGTACGAGGCACATCGTAGGTATGCCCTCTCTTTTGAACCCGAGTGGAGATTCGATGATAATGTTATGTCACTTCTGATTGCAATCGTAATCTTTTCGCCCGAAAGACCCAATTTGAAAGCTGTTGACGACATTCGGTATTTATTCAAATTTTCATTAATATATTTACAGTTATTATTAATTTAATAATAATTATTGTTATGTTTGTCCAGAACTGAACAGCAATGCTATATAAGTCTATTGAAGAGATATCTGCAAACGGTTTACGACGACACCATCGCTGACAACACTTTCTATAAACTGATGGATCAGTTGAAGTTAACTAAAACGATTAGTGAGATTCATGTGAAGGCGTACTTCGATGTGAGCACCAGTCAGATAGAGGAGACCGGAATTGGGAGTCTTTTGATGGAAATTCTTGAGCTTAACTCAAGAAATGCAGATAAAGATAATTAGGCCTAAAGTCGATATCAATTCAGTCGAAATGATAAGGAATGCATAAATATATAAATTTACACCAGTTCAGTTTTTAAATAAATATTAATAATTGTTTTAATATCCATTGATATTCCATTGATATCAGGAATTAAATAAATAAATAAATAAACAAATAAACTATATAAAATATTAATTAAAATAAATGATTATAAATATAATTCCTAATCCAATGTTTAATTTGACTAAACGTCAAAACTTTCAACTTTAAGGTTTTAACCAGAAACTTTTTAAAGTTTGTCAGCAATTAAAGTATTACTCACCAGATGGCAAAGTATTGCAACTTATAATAGAGTTTGCATTAATAAATAATAGGACGTAATTAGTGTCTAAACCTATTATTGAGTCGTCTGTTACGAAGAGTTCAATAAAAGTGAGAATTGGTTTGCGTTTGCCTTCAGTCGTCATTCGATTGTTTAGTAAAACACTTCACAAACCGTTCTTTCGGTCGATTTTCTAATTAAATAAATAATTATTTGAATATTTGTGTCACTTATCGACGAAATGCCGCCTCAGCTGCCGAGTGGTAAGGCTGTGAAGAAGGCCGGGAAGGCCCAGAAGGCTGTCCGCGCGTCCGACAAGAAGGGCAAACACAGGAAGAAGAGGAAAGAGTCGTTTAGTATTTACATCTATAAAGTAGGCATTCCTTACATTCCGAACATTTAGTCAACCGATTAAAGTCTAACCAATGTCTGCCTCTCTCTCTCCTGCCATGTCTGTGCCCCTCCAGGTGCTAAAACAGGTACATCCGGACACCGGCATATCATCGAAAGCGATGTCAATAATGAATTCATTCGTAAACGACATCTTCGAGCGCATCGCCGCCGAGGCCTCCCGTCTCGCGCATTACAACAAGAGGTCGACCATCACCTCCCGTGAGGTGCAGACGGCTGTCCGACTGCTACTGCCCGGAGAACTGGCCAAACATGCGGTCAGTGAAGGCACTAAAGCCGTCACTAAATATACGTCATCTAAATGAGAGCACAGACTGAAACTACTGTTCCTTTTATTTGATTAGGATTTCATTTTAATTTATTTAAATGTTTTTCTCTGGTATTCACTGTTTGTATTGAAATGACTCTTAAATTCACTTTAATTAACGCTTCAGTCGTTTGTCTTTCAACTGCGCATTCAATTCAATTATTTGTTTAGTTTTTTCTATTTTCTCTTCAAATTGTATTCATTTTCTTAATTGCAATTAAAGCACTTTTTCTTAAAAGTTTTGGTTATTTATTGATAAAAATTAAATAAAAATCAATTGATTTTAGACAAGAAATTAGTTTTGAGTTAAAAACTGATGCAATCGTTGTCTGAAACCCTGAAACTCAATGTTTTGGACATTGATATGACTATTGGGTCGATATTTTTAAACTAATGTTTGTTTGCTTTGGAATTACTGTTTTTATCAAAATTGAGTTCAGATTGGATTTAATCCATCAAATGGTTCATTAAATTAATCAGATTTTTGCTGTCCTTAACACAAATGGCATTGAAATTGAGTTCAAAAGTAGTGCTAAAGTAAATCAAATCAATAGATGTCTCACTTTTAGGTCTGATTTTAATTAAAAAGTATTGAATAATAAGTTATAAAAAGTTTGTTTCAATGATATGAATCAATTACTTATTCAACAATTTTTAGATTAGAAACAATTGATCGTAAAGTGGATCAAATTTTTAAGATAATTGTTAAGCAATTAATTGTTGATTCAACTCATGATTAGATTAAATATAAAATTAATCCAATTGTTTAAAAGCGATAATTTGGGACTTTTTGTAATAACATTCTTAGATTGTATACAATAAGTTGTAACAAGTTTTGCAATGAAAACAAAATGTGATCTAAAATGTGTGAAAAAATTAGTTAATTTCAAATTAATCCAAACATTGGATCGAATTATCGTTTCATTTAAAAATCCATTAATTAATGAATTGATGCCTCGATTTAGGCCTAAACCGAAGCCAAAGCCAATCAATGGACACAAATATTCTTCGTTTTGGTTCGCTTTGAAAGCGATTCAAAACAATAAACTTTTTCGAAATAATTTGTTTAATTCGAATAATTTAATTAATTTTAACCAAAACTGTCTTTTAATGAATGGTTTTGTTGATGAGAATGGAGTTCCGGATCAGATGTCCAACAGAAGCGCCAATTATGTCGAGTCAATTGACCCGAAATTGGCCGAACAGTTGATGAATGAGTCGGCGGTTAAAGACATAAAAGTGATTGAATTGGACGACAAAAAGGCTTTGATTTCGATCAGTAATGAAGACTCGAATTATGAATTGAGTTTTGGTTGCATTCGATTGACTCTTTTGTCGAATAATTTTGATTTAGACGTCAATGGCTTTACTCTATCGGCCGATAAAAGTATTGAATTAATGGCTGTTTTTGGACATAAAGTCGCGATTAAAAGCCGAACCAATGGAACCAATTATGACAACTATTTGAATGATTTAACTCAAAAACTGCAAACATTAGGAATAGAAGCAATTGAGTCAACGCTGAGTGGATTAAAAGGCAATTCGTGTTTAATTCTAATCGAAAAGTTATGTTTGTCTTCACTCCTATATCTCGAAAATATTCCAAACTTTAAACCATCGAATCCGAAGATATCTAAGAATTGGTTTGAGTTTAGAAATGTCGGAAATATTGGTTTCGAAAGATTTAAAGTTTGGGACAAACTGTTCGATGACTTAAAGTTTGCCAAAAATGATGTAATAATAGTGAGCGGAGGCGGGAATGTCGGGAAATCGACTTTAATTCGGTATTTGGTTAACAAGTATATTAGTCGAGAGGGATCGGACGGTTCGTGTGCTTACCTGGACTGCGATCCGGGACAGACTGAGTTCAGTATTGCCGCACAAATCAGTTTAACTCAAATCCAAAAACCAATGGTTAGCTCAACCGCAATGAATGTCTTGCATTACAAGCCATTGATGTCTTGTTCTGTCGGAGCCACCACTCCTACTAAAGAACCAAAACTTTATATTTCAAGTGTTTCTCATTTAGTCGACTATTTTCGGAAACACTTCCAATCAAAAGGACCGCTATTTGTGAACACAATGGGTTGGACTCGAGATCTCGGTTTAGCATTGCTTACAGATATCATCAAAATATCGGTTCCAACGCATGTCATCCAAATTGACTCAGCAGTTGACAATAGAATCAATTTTAGTTATGACTTATCGCCGGCTTCTGTGCGCAAACACTACGGCTTTCGATTCGGTCCAATGCCGTCGAAACAATCACTTGATTACAAACTTTCGATAATTGAGTCGAATAACAAAAGTTCGAAAATATCTAAAACTACTCGAGTTTACCAACAATTGTCATATATGTCTCAAATGCCTGACATTGTCTTTAAGCCATTCATTGCAATGACTCCATTCAAGTAAATCAAATTCAGTTATTATGAAATTGAAATTTTATTCAAATATTTTGAAATACTTTTTGTCATTTCATTTGACAGTCATTACAATAATTTGTTATAACTTTTGACATTTTGCAAATGTTGTCACTACTGTATTAATATAAACATTTTTTGCTAACGTAATCTTCAACCCATTAGTAACCCTAAACTAATTATTCTAAAAACGATACAATTATTTATATTTGTAGAATCTGTTGGTCGAGTGTCTATCTTCACGTCATATCCGACTCCCGTCTGTCACCACAACTCTTCTTAGATGTCCTCAACTGTTCGTGGATTCAATTGTGTCGAATAGATGACCAAAAGCTCAAATTTATTCAATATAATGGCATTAGAATTGTTGACTCAATCGATGGAAACCGATGTCTCGGTTCGGCAATCATTAGAGGAATTGATTTCCAAAACCGGTGTTTCTATGTCTTGAGTCCCGAAACTAATGAAACGTTAAGTTCCGTTAATTGTATTGTTCGGCCAATTGGAGTACATATTCCCGAAAATATACTTTTAGAGCAAATGAATTGTGCGCTCACTTCAAACCTGCCCTACATTTACAACAAAACATAATTTAGTTTTCATTTAATACATTTAAACTGAAGAGAAATAAAAATTTAATTATATTTGAATTAATTGAATTAATAAATACAAATAGTTGTTTCAAATTAAAAAATGTTTTAATATTTGAAAATTTTAACAAAAGTTTTGAAATTTCTTCTTTTGATTCTTTAATAACGATTTCAATTTGAAGATAAGTTTAATCCAAATTTCATTAGAGAAGCTAAGCCTTCAAATAGTGTAAAAATTGGGGAAAACTTTAGTCAAAATTCTTGTAAAATTCATAATCTGTTTGTTTTTCACTTTTATAACTATAAAACTACTGATAATTTGATAAAACTTTAAATATGTTTAAACTTAATGTTCGGATTTTGGCATTTTATGAGATATTGAAAACAGTTTTTGTTTCAACAATAGTTTTGTTAACAATTTATTTAAAATTGAAACCAAACTTAAACACAAATTTCAAACACTTTTTTGACTCAAATTGTTTTAAAAGATTGTCTGAAGAATGCCTTTGCTATTCGATCCGTTATATCCGATTCAAGTGCAGTATGTCGTCTCCCAATCGATTTGGGAATTGTATGAAATTCATTTTTGGCAAATTTTGTTCAAAACTAGGGGTAAAACCGATTCGTTTCACCTTTTGCGGTACAGATATGAAAAGGTAAGCAATTCTTCAGTTCAATGCAAATCCAAACTCAATTGTCTTTAACTCAAAAACAATAATAATTTACTAATAATTTATTTGGATTTCTAACAGAATCGTCGCGAAGGACCGGCTCTTCTGTTTATGGCATTAGTTTTTGCCATCTCTTACATCATTTTATATGTCATGAATTGGAGGGAACGGCAGAGGAATGTAAGTACTGGACAACCAGTAGATGCGCAAAACAATGGCTCCAACAATGAGAACGACATCCGACAGAAAGAGAATACCGACGATAATGTCGATCAACAGAGCACTAGTAGTGAACAAATAGCAGAAGAAAAGCGAGAAAAAAGTGATGAATCTCTAGTAAATCAATAGATTTAGTCGAGTTTGACATCAGATTTAGTTAGCCTTCGATCGAATTCTCGAAACCAATAAAAAACAAGTTTTTAAAACAACTTTTATTTTGTTTTTATAAACCGATTACAATATTACCGAAAATGATACAAATTTTCTTGTTTTAAATTTATTGTCGAAACTAATCATTTTTTGTAAATTTTATTAAACGAGTTATAAATTGGAAAAACGAACTCTACTTAAGATTTACTACTAATTAAAAAAATAATTATGAAAACGAGATAAACAGAAACAAAGAGAAAAAATTACAATTAGTTTAATCAGTTTACAGTTATAATGGAAATGTGATTCAAATTAAGCGTAAATTTAGGCAAAAATTTAGAAACAAATGAGTGAATCGATAGGAATATGATATACAAAAAGAGAGAAAAAACCAATTTTTTGAAATTTTCAATATTTAATACAATTGAAGAAAAAGATTGAAATTAAAAAATCTTTTGTTTAAATAATAATCAGAATAATTAGAAACAAATTTGAGAACAAAATTGGTTTAAATAATATCAATATATGCCGACTGAGGCCGGGCTGGCCAGAAGTGGTGAGAGGCCGGCGCATTGCTGTGTTGCTCATTGGTCGGTTCCGCCACTCTGTTCCTGATAGACCTCAATCACGTCGTCGTTCTCCATCTCTAACAGCTTAGGAGTGTCGGTGTCATTGATCCGACGGCCGTCGAACAGAAACCTGAGTGACCCGACCTGTACGCCCACTCTCTCGCTGTACGACTTCTTAAGTTTGCCGAACTGTGTCGTCATCTTCACCCGAAAGTGGATTTCGTTCGAGTCCTGTCCGACTACTTTCAACTTTATATACTCACTGTTCGGGTCATTCGCTTCGGATTTGCCTTCAGTTGTCGACATTGTCTTAACGAAGACTAGACATTCATATGAATGGAAGAGAAAGGGCGAGAAAGACAGTCAACCGGTTAACTCAATTATATACTTTTTATTCAATTCTTTCATTTATTTACTTTTTTATTGTTATAAAATCGACGAATAGTCTGAAGAAATGGTTAATTAAAAGAGAATCCAATCTCCGAAACGATTAAACGACTGAATGGTATGGAAACACAACGCGTGTTATGACTGAAGTGTTGCGACAATAAAGCGGTGAATGAAATGAAATCAATTGAAATGCACTCAACGCTCACTCATAGTCCGCACTCTAACCCATACAATAGTTTTGGCGCAATTCGCTCATTAAGTACATTATCGCACTTCTCTGCCCCCAGTCTTTCAATTATGACTTATGTCAACTCAAAACTATACGTTTTAATGATTTTATTATTCAATTCAACTTTTGATTAACTTTTAAACTAATTTTAAAATATTTACCGATAAAATATAATCTTAACTAGATTAATTTTCTGAATTTATTTTTAATGACTAATAATGCGTCATAGTTTTAAAAAATTGATAGACTTAAATCAACTGTAGATAATGTACTTTTAAATATAAAAATCATATATATGTGTGCTGTAAATAGTATTATATTTTCGATTTTGTTACCGCGTTTATAAAATAATAGTGTTTAAAAAGGCATCTATGATTTTAAAATGATGAAATAATGTGTGTCAGAGCAAATATATTTAAATAAATAAATTTTAATTATCAAATCAAATTGTATATATGCTTAATTTTATTAAAAATAAAACAATTTTAAAATATTGTCTGGTTTGTGCATTTTATAAATTAGAATAAATAAACAGTTAATTAAAACATTGAGACCTAATTCGAACACTAGTTTATGTGTTATTATGGTTTATATATGACTGAAATACTATGAAACGAGAAATGAATAAAAATAATGGAAAATATGATAAATAAACAAAAATACAATACTTTTGAGTGAATTGAAGTTAATTTGAATTAATATAACTTTTTTGGTGAAAATCTTTATACAAATCGATTGTAATTCAGTTAAAATGTATTTAATTAGAGTTGGATTCGACGGAAATGAATGAATGAATGGCTGAAACACCCGACGATCTGACGGTTAAGGTATTGTTGACTCAAAAATGTGTTAATTGTTTTGGATTTGAATTAAAATAAATTGAGTTTTTGTTTGAAAGCATATATTAGAGACTTATTTTCGAGTAGAAGACCTCCAAAAGGTGTTGAAAGCGTTTAATCTTCCATTCATTGGCCGCAAACCCGAACTCTTTCAACGGGTTCTGTCGCTCATAAACCACAGACAATACGAATTGGACTTCATTTCGAAGGTTAAGAAAAAAGTGGTTCAAACACTCAAACTAAGAGTTGGTCCCGAAGTGAAGCATATAATGGCGCCGACCGTCACCAC
Source organism: Belba bartosi (assembly GCA_034693685.1). Lineage (NCBI taxonomy): Eukaryota > Metazoa > Arthropoda > Arachnida > Sarcoptiformes > Damaeidae > Belba > Belba bartosi. The sequence continues at coordinate 16,995 of JAQFXP010001015.1, forward strand.
CACTGACACTGCGCTTCAGAAGAAGCCGAAGCAGAGAATTCGCAGCAAAAGGTATGAATCCGATGATAGCTATAGTCAGACTTCGGAGGAAGAGGTCTCAGAAGAAGAAGACGACTCAGAATTCATTGCTTCCCAATCGTCGACCGATTCGGACAAACAGATGGAAGAGTCGACTGAAGTGAAGAAGTCTAAGAAGAGAAAGCGAGTAATTGATCCCAAGAGTAGTAGTAGTGATAGCAGTACTGACAGCAGTAGTTCTGATGACTCTTCAGACGATTCGTCGAAAGTTTTGAATAAATATCTAAAAAAGTCGAGAAATGAGAGAAGAATTGAAAAGTTATTGAAAAGAAAGTTAAGAAAAGCGAATAAATTGAAACTAAAAAATGGAGAAAATCGAAGAAAACCTAAAATTCGAAAAACATATCAATCGAGTGATAGTGATTCGAAGATATGTAGGAATCGACGCAAGAATAGGAAAACTCCGATTAATATCGATCTGTCGTCGAGTGATAACGAACTCGAAGGCAATGCAAATCATAAATCGAATTCTGAAGACAACGGTTCCGGTCGTAGTAGTGACGAGAAGGAGATCGAAAGCGATGACGAGATCCAGTTCCTCGAGTTTGTGCCGGCCAGTGAGTCGACGATTGTTCGAACAAATCATTTCCGAACCAAAGAGAGCTCGAGCTCTGACACCGAGAGTTCGGCCGAGAATCCAATGAGTGGTTCGGAAATGGATTTAGAAATAACTGATTTAGAGATAACTCGTAATGGTTTGCAAAACGAATTGCAAAGACTAGTCACCAATGAATCGAATTCAATCAGATGTGATACTAGTGCTACGAATGCACCCGAAGTCCAAACTCAAGAAATAGATTCTCAGAATTTGAACCAAACTATCGCTGAAAACAGTGACCAAATGGACGTAAATTTGAATGAATTAACTGTTTTAAGCAATAATAGCGTTGAAAGTAATGCACTCATAGATAACGCTTTGGAGATAATCTCAAATCAAGTCAACACTGTTTCGAATACTTCAAATCCTAAACCAATTGAAACGACGCCTATAGTTGAGGTTAGCATTGACCCATTCACTGATCGTTGATGACTCTCCCTCTGCTTCTCCCTCCCTCTCTCTCTCCCTTCTCTCTCCCTCTTTTGCTCTCTCTCTCCCCCTCTCCTACTCTCTCCCTCTTCTGCTCTCTCACTCTCCTACTCTCTCCCCTCTCCTACTCTCTCCCTCTTTTGCTCTCTCACTCTCCTACTCTCCCCCTCTCCTGCTCTCTCTCCCTCTTCTGCTCTCTCACTCTCCAACTCTTTCCCTCTCTTCTGCTTTTTCTCATTCTCTCTCTTCTGCTCTCTCTCTCTCTCTCTCTCTCTCTCTCTCTCTCTCTCTCTCTCTCAACTGTTTCTCAAAAATCATTTATTTAATTGAATGTAAATCAAAATAACAGACAAAGCAATTAGTGGTTGTGGCGAAAGCTCGTGCGCCAGTGCCAGTGCCAGTGCCAGAGCCACCCCAACCTCAATTGCCCATTACTTCACCCGAAATAATGATTATAAAGACCCCAAAGAAAGATGCGGCTAAGCGTCAGTTTGTGATCCAGAACGGCGTTCAAAAGGTGATCGAACCGGCGCCCAAACTGCGCGACTTCTTTCACGTTCCGGTTATTAATTCCAGTTTAACTATTAAGAAGAGTTAGTATTAAAAAGTTTACTATTTTTGCTTATTATTCAATATTTTGTCATTTTTGATCCGAAAGTTCAAAAACGATTGAATGTAAGCACTGATGAATTCGATATAATCGATCAAGACTTAAAAGTTTCGTTACTTTGTCCGGTATTTATGTCTTTTTAATCTTAATTTCAATTTTAATTAATCTATTTTTTGTTTAATTGGGGGAAAGATATCGAACCTAAGAGTAAAGATTCCGAGTCGTTCGAACCAATGCCATCACATCGACTGCTTTGATATAAATAATTTTATTGAAATTAATTTTTATAAAAGAATAGAGGACTGGAAGTGTCCGAAATGCAAACAATCGGCAAAAGACGATCAATTAATAATAGATAGGTTTGTCGACCGAAGCGTCTGTTGTGTTAACAAGTTTTTACTTTTAAATTAATTACAGTTTAATAAAACACATACTTTCAACGACCGACTCGTCCGTCGAATCCGTTATATTTGATAAGAAAGCGATTTGGACTCCAGATGTGAAGAGAGTCGATAATTGTTGGAATAATTTGATATATTTTGCACTTCTTTTAATAGTTTAACAATTATTTTGTTTGACATTTAGGTATAAATCACAACAATTCAAATAATGTCATAAACATTGATCAAAGTTTAGAAGAAGACGTAATAGAACTCGAGAGCGATGACGAGCCCAGTCCAAGCGAACCGAGCGTTCTCTCAATGCCGACGTCGTATGACATTAACTCGAAACTGAACCAATACGCGGCACAGATAGCCTCTGCCAAAACAGTTGAACTCAATGTTTCAAATGTTTTGCAAAACAATAGACAACAAACCGGAGGTAATACTGACAAACAGTTGAGTATTAATAAAATACTTCAATACTTAACCACTTCAGAGCAAGAGGTGCTGCAGACGACACATACGCCAACTACTAGTGCTCATCAAATCCTCCTAAACATTGGACAACAGCCACAACGCAATACTTCAAATCAAAACCAATTACCGAATGCGACGCAACAGCCAAACCGACAGTTCATTCCCTTAAGACCGTCCATCACTATTAATAGAGCGCCGAATCCGAACCTCAATCCAACCCCGAGTTCGAACACTACACAAAGGGTTAACCTTTCGGGTGATATAAAGTTTGAGTTTAATTCGACCGGAATTTGTGCTATTTATTGCAAGATTTGTAATGAAAACCTAAAGATAAGCAACAATTCCGAAGCTCTGATTAAAAGTCACGTCAATAGCGTTAAACATAAATGCCTTTTGGCTCAAAGCAAAGGTATTTCGACTAATAGTGTACAAAACAACAATCAACAGAACAATAGACCAAATGTTTCCCAAAACAACCGACAAATAGTTACACAAAATAATAGACAAATCGATGTTTTGGCGAATAGGACACAAAATAGCAATTTGCGTCAAACGAGTGTTGGATCGGTTACCGGGAATCCGGTTCTGCAGTCGAGTACAACGACGTATACCAGATATGCGGCGCATAATACCAATAATAACTACACATATCCGGCGTTTAACACAAACACAAATTTGCATTACAACCAATACGTCTGGCCTCAACCCCAACCACCTTACCCCACACAGAGCAATCAATTATTTTCGCAAACAATTGCTAATTTTGCCAACCAAGCCTATCAAATTCGAACAGCCCCTCCCCCTCTTCCTCTCCCTCCCCCTCCCGCACACTCGCACCCCCAGTACAGTTCGGGTCCGCCTCCAGCACACAGCTCATCCGTTAATCAATTCGCAAATCAAATTCAATCGCATTTAACTCCTAATCAATACACCGCTAACTCGAATCTGAATTCTTATTCGTATAACAGTTATTCGTGATTTGTGTTATGTTTGTTAGGTTGAGCTCATGCTATCTGTCAGTGCTCTTCATATGATAGTCACATCAATAACTGAACTCATAAATACAGTCATTTTCATTAAAGTTGACTAAAATGTGCCTAAAGTTATATTTTATAAATTGATTTTAATTGTATTAAAATATTGGACATAAAATCATTTTTATATTTCAATCATTTATTCCTTTAGATATTAATTGAATAAAATTTACGTCAATTTATATATTTTTGGAGTTAAAACTTAAAAGTGATTTGTTTTAACATTTTCTTTTCAATAGAATTTATTTATTGAAAAATATTTTATCCAAAACTTTCAATTATTTGGACAATAATTTAGTGAATTCTTTACTAACTTTAAATAAATTAACATGTACAAATAATTTTTGATCGAAATACTTATTTAGCTCATTACTTATTATTTTGATAAACATTTCACTAATAATAGTTAAAATTTTGTTAAACTATTAAAATGCCTAACCATTGAAATTATTGTTTATGTAATGATTATAATTATAATTAAAATTGTATTTAAATTCATAGTAAAGATATTTGGATTTGTGGTCGGTTCGGGTCGGGTTGGCTTGAGCTTAGAGCTATCCGGGTCAGGTTGGTTCTGGTTGCTTATCTGAAAAAGTCAGATGTGATCGAGTTGTCTAATATGAACAGTATTTTGATTTTTAATTAAACAAATTTCATAATAAACCACATTTTCATCAAAAAGAAAATTTTGTATAATTTTAAATAAAGTTTATTATAATATTAATTTTAGAAATTGCTTGGTGCTTAAAAAAATTATTGGCCAGTGCAGATATATTGTTTTTGTATGTTTAGCAAATAGTATAAACTTTATACTATAAACTTTATAGTATAAAGTTTATACTATTTGCTAAACTATATAGTATAAAGTATTAATTAACTTTTTTGTACTATGAGATGCATTCAACTCTGATTATAACTTAGAATTTGGACTTTGGTAAGCATAAAGGTAAGCACGAGCATATTTCTGAAAATGCTTTAGATTTTGAATATATAGACAACTTCTAAAATAAGTGAATAACAAGTATTGATGTCCTCTTAGCTAATTAGTGCCGTTTTTCTCTTCTGAGTTAATTAGTACAGATTACGTTCATTTCAATTCAAAGTTCACTCTTAGTTTAATTCAAAATTATTTATCATTTTTTCTAATTTATTTTGACTACGACTATCGATGAGTTTTATTTATAATATCGTTTTGAGAGAATAATTTGAGGTTAAAAATAAGAAAACTCATTGTCAGTAATTGAGTCTTCTGTTAGTCTAGATTTAGTTGAAGACTATATGTCTCTAATTTCAATTTCAACTATCATTTCCTGTTTATTCTAGTGATGCTCTCAATAATTTATAATTCGAGCATTAAATCTATCAAATCATTGCATAAAAAATTTAATTGTTAAAAAAATTCTTTTAGTATTTATATGATTTTCTTAAATAATTTTATAAATAAAATTAACTTTACTGTCCCAGACATTCAGAAAGGGACACGAATTATGCTATTTAAAAAGCGTGTATGTAGATATTTTCTCAGAGTTCAAAAATTTTGTTGCTTACTTTAACTATTCAATAATTAAAAAAGGCATATCTGAATAGACTTAAGAGATAAGGCTTAGATCTATGCAGATACACTGTTTTTGTTTGTTTAATAAACAGCTATATGTTAGTTAACTCATTTTAAATTAGAGACAAGAATCGGGTCGGTTCGGGTTCGGGTCGGGTCGGGTTACGCCTAAAAATATCGGGTTCGGGTCGGTTCG
>JAQFXP010001016.1:0-22345 GCA_034693685.1 Belba bartosi
AGTTTTTATTCTTAACTAAATATTAAAATCTAATTTCTAACGAATTTAATTTTCGGATTAAAACTACAAAAATATAATTTCAACAAATCTAAGGAATAAATCAATTTGAGATTAAAAATAAGTTTTTGTCGAATTACTTTACGAACAATTTATTAAAATATTGATAAAATGCATATATAACTTTTTCAAAATAATTTTGCTTGTTAAAATAATTAAAATAATATAAACAAGTTTTGATTCTAATTGCATCCTTTAAAGTAATATTTTACTATTAATTTAGCATGTTAAAATATAACGCTATTATTTGGTCAGTTTAGATATAAATTTTTTATTTTAAGTTTATATTCAAAACTGTTGTACAATATTTGAATATATTTTAATATTTTAAGAGAAAACAATTATATTAACCATGTACAAATTATTTAACAAATCAATATGCTATTTTTTTGCTATATATGTTTGCATTAAATATATAATAATAATAACTTTATTGGTTAACTCAATCAGTTTAAAACTGGTATCCTTTGAGGACCGTATATTTTATTTAATCTAAAAGTTTTATTGTTATGTAATATGTTTTAACTTGTAATACTGTATACTAAATTATACTACATTTATTTCTAAAATTATTAATAGGGTTAAAATGTTTAATATTTTTTTTTATTAAACTACTTTGTTTCAACAAAACAACTAGATCAAATAAGATTGTTTTAACAACGTTTATTGCGTAAATACATTGCTTAAATTTTAATTTTTAAAATGTGCAAAAATTAAACAGTCATGTGTTGGCATTACTATCGCTTTTAACGGTATAACATTAAAATAAAGTTGCAAAAAATTAAGTTAAACTTTTTGATAACAAAATTACAAATAAAATTGCATAGTTACCTGTAATATTATTAAAATTTGTGTTTTTAACAGAAAGTAATTTTATAATTACTTAAAACACAGCTGTATTATAAAACTATACAGTTTAAGTATTAATTGTTTACCGCAATTGTATTTACATTTTTAAAATGATTAATTAAAAATAATTAAACTATATTAAACTATTTTATTGTATTGTATTTTAAATTTAATTTCCTTAAAAACTTTTTTACAATCGCTTATATTTGTCGTTTAGTAATATTATATTCGTAAGTTTTTATATAAATATATTAATATTTAAATGTTATTACCTTATATAAAAAATTGATTTACAACGCAACTTGTTACACAGCACAGCGACTGATACACGCAAATCAATATTTGTGCATTGTAAAATCTCTCAGCAAATAAAACACATCCGTACAATTAAAATAAATTTTAAATATCTATTTTTACAATATTATTCGCTATTTTCATCGATTTATTTTTACAAACATTTCTACATTAATATATTTGGTTTAAATTTATAATAACAAAACATTGATCTCTAAATCGTTTTGTCGGAAAAAATATTTTCTCTTTAAATAATTTGTATTAAAAGTATTAAAATAAAAACAAAAATATTTTGAAAAAAGTTGTTTTATTAATTTCTATATGAATCACACAAATTTAAAAACTGCCAGCTACAGGTGATTACTTCAAAAGTTTCTTGTCACAAATGTAAATCTATAATTGATTTATTAACACTTAACCAAATTATAGCTATGTTTTCGAATTTGAGCGCAATTTCAATTACTCGATTGCATTTGAATGGATGTCCGAAAACTGGATGCAATCCTTTTATTTGATTATTATTTATCTAATTGTTATATTCGGTGGACAAAAATGGATGAAAAATCAAAGTTCATTTAAATTACGCTCAATTTTGTTTGTATGGAATTTAATCTTGGCTATTTTTTCTATTACTGGGACATTGAGGTAATAATTTATTAGAAAAGTATTAATTAAAATAATTTAATTATTTATTATTAATAAGTAATTAAATTATTTTAATTAAAAATAATTTTAATTTTAATTGATTATTAATAACTTATTAATAATCAATTATATATTTATTTATTTAATAATTTAAAACAAATATAAGTTTAAATAGATATATATTCCTAATTTTAAAAACATTAAATTATTGATTAACTTTAAATACTAAAAAATAATAAAAATAAAAATTTATAGATTTATTCCGGAAATATTATACACATTAAAAGAACTGGGATTCGAGCAGTCAGTCTGTAATACCAACTACCTGACCCAGGTAAAAGTATCGAGTTTTTGGGCTTGGCTTTTTATATTGTCGAAAATACCGGAATTAGGTGACACTGTATTTATTGTTTTACGCAAACAGAAACTTATTTTCCTTCATTGGTATCATCACATAACTGTTCTTCTGTTCACTTGGTATGCCTATAAAAATCAAGCAAGCACAGGGCGCTGGTACATTGGATTAAATTACTCGATTCATGCCCTCATGTATTCATATTATGCGATCAGAGCTCTTAATATACGAATTCCAAAATTGATTGCAATGTTTATTACTTTTTCTCAATTAACTCAAATGTTTTTTGGAATTTTCGTCACTTTGTATGCATTTTATAGCAAATCAATTGATAGAAATTGCAGTATTTCCTATTCAACTATTTATTGGGCAATTGCTATGTATTTATCCTATTTTGTATTGTTTTTAAATTTTTTTATTCAGTCATATCTGAAACGATCGATTAAAAATGAAAACAACAAAAAGTTGTAATTTTTAATTGAGGTTGTTTAATTAATTTTTATTAGTTTTCAACATTATATTATTTGAATTTTTAAAAATTAAAATAGCAATAATTTGTTTATTAATATTAAAATAATTAATGGAAAAAATCCAGGATGTTATCAAATATATAACTTACATGCTCAAAACTCTTTAAAAATATAAGAGTTAAATAATTTTTACAATTTAAATTAAATTTCTATACAATTACAATTAATATGCAAAAATAATATATAAATAGAATATCTAATAAGAAAATAAAATAATTAATAATAAAAAATAATAAATAATTAGTAACTAAATAGTTCTTTTAATTTGTTTATTTTATATAATTTACACAATTTTAAACTCAGAGTAAAAAATTTCAAATAAATTAAACTAATTTTAAAATTTTAGCAAGTTTTAAAATTTACAATTAATTAAACAGATTAATTGTTTAAATTATAAAGGTATAGCTAGTTATTAATTTTACCATAATTTACCGTTTAATCACAACTAAAATAATCGGCTAAACTGATCATGGCAAATTGTAAATGTTTGCCGAAACACACGTTTTAACGACCAATTTGGCCAGTGTAAATTTGTCATAATTTATCAGATGTAATTAAACGCTAAATTAGATTGCAACATTAAATCAAAATTTAAAGAAAGCGCAAATGGCTTTGAGTTTCCAAGGCAAAATTTTGCTTTTTACTGCAATACAAAAGATTCCAACAAAAACGTCCAGTATTTGATTAAGCCCTTTAGCCAACTCTACAAACAGCCAAATATACTTTAATATAAAAAATAGTTAAAAACCTATAAACCCCTCAAACATTATAAGACATATATATTAATGAGTGAGCATGTAAAAACAATGAAACTAAAATTCAGTCAATAATTGTTTGGTTGTAATGATGTAATCAAAACGAAAGTCAGAAGTGACTGCAATTTGCAAACAAGTGTTTCTCAGTTCTCACATTCAGTCAACCCTTCATTGCATAAGATTATGAAATTCAGTCGATATTGACATTCATTTTGCTTTGTTATCAAAACTTTGTTTAAAATGTTTTTTATTTATAGATTAAAAGTTTGATTAATTAATTGAAACAAATAAACAAAAAGTTATAAATAGTGTTGAATGTCGTCAATGTCCCAAAAGACCGAATTGTCTTTAGTTGCCGTAAATCTGGTCAACGATGCGTTCAATTGGCTTCAAATCAATCAATTGAACCATTGCTTGGTTGGCGACAGCAGTAATAACGATGTGTTGTTAGGCGCCGGACATGTGGGCCCTGGCCTGGGCCGGGAGAGCGCCGGCGATGTGCTCGGCTTTGTTGCCCTCAGCTCACTGTCGGTTAAATTGAGTGAATTTCGTGTTTTAATGTCACAACAAATCTCATTATTGCCTAAAAACTATATATTTCTCTCCAAAGAGGGGTTCGTTTGCATTGATTTATTTATTGATTGATTTAATTAGTTTTTATTATCAATTTAATTGTATTAATAATCTATGATATACTTTATTTTTGCTATCATTAAGTCTAACCGAATGACTAATTTGTTTGCCTATTCTTATCAATTGTATTGTTTTAGTCTTACATATATACTTTTAAATTACTTTATTTCTACTTTGGACTTATCTGTCGATTGGATTTGGGTTTACAGCTTATTGTGTTATTAACTTATATACAGCAAAGTTTGGTTTTCGGTGCAAAATAGCCATATTCTCCCAATTAGAACCCTCGGCAAAGTCTTAACTTAACTTATATTAGAGTTTTAAAATTTTAACTTGATAATTATATACTTAATCTTTCAATCTTTGAACTTATAACTAGCATATATATTGTGTTAAAAAAATAACATATTAATCAATTTGAGTTAAGATATTTAAAATTTTCTATTTTCTATTTTGCACCGAATTTGCACCGAAAACCAAACTTGCTGCTTATATATAGGAAAAAGCACAAAAATACAACAAATAATCAAGATGTAACTTTCTAAATTCATTTTTAAACCAGATCAATTTTAAATTTATTCACTGGTATTCTTTGGTATTCAGAAATTAAATCTAATTTATTGATAAATTAATAGTTTCGAAAAATAGCATGCTAGTTTTAATGATATTGTAATTAATATTGTATTTAAATTATCTAAACTTTAATTTTAAAATTATTATCTAGTTTATAATTTAAATATTTTGTTTATAAACTGATTAGCAATAATCTATTATTGTATTGCTTGTGCAGTTGGCCGGTCTCGTCCATACAAGAGGTCAATCTTAATCTATATTATGTGATTAATTCAGAAAATTCAATGGTTTTGATTCGAAGACAATTTGGTAATTATTTTACTAATAGAAACAATACAAATGAAACAACATTTTGATAATTGATACAAATTTAGGCATAATTAACAGTATTTAGTTTACTTATAAGTGAGTCATAGTTAATGATTAATACATTAAGTATTTGTTAAAAACTTGGGTCACTTTTGAAATTAGATAATTGACAACTAAAACATGTTTTAATAGCTGTCAATATGATTGCAATCGAAAATAATTATTTAAAACAAATTTAAATTTCGAAATAAAAAGTAATAAAATCTTTTGAACAAATAGATTGATTTCGTATTTAATTATTATTATTATTATTATTAAATTGAAATATCTTTTATCAGATAAACAGCGCTTCGGTGTCCACACAATAAATGGTGTTTCGCTCGGATTCATATTCGCTGATATGGAGAACACCGGACATGAGATCAGACAATATATAAACCAAGAATTGAATTTGATTTCGACTGAAGAACACGCATATAATCTAATTGATAGAAACGGATGGCCCGTCACTCGAAGACAGGAACAATTGATCAAAGTTTGGGATCTTATGATAAGCGGAATCTTTAGGGTCTCTGCATTCAAGAGAACTATAGATAATGAGATTATAGACATTCCTGCAATCGATGTGACCGAAGGCCTTCAGTCCAGTCCTTTGCGCAAAAAGAAGAGGCCGTCAGAGGCGTCCACTATAGATATCAATAAGACCTTTGAAGACACTTCACATAATATTATGTCTTTAGTTCCTATTAGCCATCCCTTAGAACCAGTAACTCCGAGCGTGTCCTCCGCGGCCACTGTCTATCACCCATTAGTCTCCGAAATAAAGCCAATTCTTATTAGTTATGTGAGAGCAGAGGCCGAACAACACGCCCGACAACTCAAGACTGAATTACAAGACTTGGGATGTAATGTCTTTTTAGATGTGGATGAGATAGAAGGCGGACACGACTGGGCGGATGCGCTCAACAATGCAGTTCTCAATTGTGATCTTTTTGTGCCTTTGATTACTCCGAACTATGGGTACACCCAATGGACGAACCGGGAGGTGAAGTTGGCCGACATTAAGAAGAAACAGATCATTCCCATCAGTTTTTTGGACAGTTGGTCAGTGTTTGCATTATTTGTTTAATTATAGATAAATTCGATAAATGTTTGAATATTAAAGTTTTAAATTGTTTTACCGGTCTATCCAATCTCAGGCCACCCGAGTGTTTGGCCATACAGTTCGCATCGACGCAATACATTCCTTGGAAAACAGCTCAGGATATTGAGAAGAGTATAGCGAAGGGGGAACTGGATCGGGCCAAGGATATTAAGTTCTGGGATCAGCCATACGTGCGGACAACTGCGACCTCCATTGCAGAGCACCTGCGCATCGCTAATGCAGAAAAAGATCGGTTGACGACTCAGATCATACAAACGCCTAACCCTTCAATCGATATACATCTTCACACACAGACAACAACTCCTGACCAACCAATTCGACCGACTCTTCTCTCTTTGAATAACAAGAAAAATAGGCCTAATATAGTGATTAGTGCACATCCGGTGCAGAAGGAATTCGCATCACTTATACGTCAAGAACTGTCGAAATTTGGATTTGATGTTTGGAGCTCTACTGATATGTCAATCGGCACCTATTCTATCACTAGTGACAACATGATGACCCCTACCCTTGAATGCCAAACACCTCAGACGCCATACCTGAGTCAAAGAACCGAAGACTGCGATCAGATGTCGGACCAAACCCTATACATCGGAAGTCAGTTTTCAGAGTCATCTCAAGAATCACAAAATCTTTCCCAAAATGACAATCACTTATCGGCGAATCGGGTCTACAATCGGCAAAAACTGTTGTTCTCTCTCAGTATGACTGACCCAATCACATACCCCCAGTGTTCGCAAGACTTTGCGAGTCAGACATGCATTCTATCGCCCGAAGACTTAGACAAAGCGCGTAATTTCAAGGATAGGGCGAACGCGGCTTCGATTGTAATAATAATATTGTCGAAAAACTACTGCAAATCAACGACTTGTAAACAACAGGCGTTTTATTGCGATATTCGTAAAAAAGTGATTCCCATTAAGTACGAAGACTTCCGAACTCCGCACTGGCTCTCGAAGCTGTTCGATGACGACGAGATGATTGAGCACAACGCCAATGACTTGGACTCATTCCTCGGCAAACTCAACCAAATGGCCACTAAACTGGTCACCTCTTCGAGGGACACATTCAAGTGCGCTATGTCTGAGGCGCGCATCCATTCTCTCGCCTCTTATGTGAGTCGACAGCTCCCGATCCACGAGAAGAAGAAGGTTATGGTTTACGTCGCCGGAAGTACTAAATTCTTTAGTCCTCTTTCGGAGTCTATTTGTAGAGCTATCGGACATTCTTTGGCCGCTATTCCATCACTCGTTTTGGTTACCGGTAATGGAATTGAGTTTTGATTTAATTTAATTTGATTTCGAATTTATTAAAACATTTGTTTTGTCGAAAATAGGAGGCGTTTATGGAGTGGCTAACACTACCGGAAGAAGTTTTTGTGAGGAACGGGAGTTACTATTAAAGGAAAAACCGGCAAATCTTTACCACATTTTGCCCCGATTTGTGTCACAGGTATAGACAGATCACACAAATATATATATATAATAGTATAGAAATAAACTAATGATTATTATTAAAGACTAATTAAATAATATTTTATTAATTGAATCATTTGTTTGAATTGAAATGAATTTAAGGACCTGTCGATGAAAGCACGTCAGAACCCGGACGGCACGTTCCAGGCACTACCCTTCGGACACACCCTATTCATTGGTGACTCATTTCAAGAGCGGGATTCAGTAGTGGCCCGACTGTTCAACTACTGCATTATCATAGAAGGCGGGCCCAGGACTGCCCGGATTGCTGAAGAGTTCATGTGGAACGACAATATAGTGATACCCGTCATCTGCACCGGCGGTGCGGCCGCCGGTAACTTCGATTTGAACGCAAAGATTCATGACGTGCCTCTTGGGGTACATCAGGACGACTGGTCGACACTCGTCAGAAGGGATGTGACGGCAGAGAACATCGCACTGTCCGTCAAAAACATTATTTGTTCACTAATTAAGTGCAGATCCAGAAAGAAGATCAAAGACAAAGACAAACACAACATATCTGACTATAAGATGAATAAATCGAAAAGTAGTAAATTTCGAGCAAAATAGGCGCTTATTATTGGTTCTCTAATATGGCTTTTGTTTTAGTTTTTATTATACAGTATATAGTTATTACAGCTATAATAGCTATAATAGCGTTAAAGACAGTTCCTTTCATAGGGTTTATATACTTTTAGTACTTTTATATAAAATTTAGCCAAAAAACTCAATGAATTCTAATCGTGTAATTCAATACAAATTTTTTATAATTTCTTAACCGAATTGCAAGACTTATATTGATTATTGTATTGATTGTATTAATTAATTAACTTGATCAAATTTTATATTTTATTTTTACAAAAGATAGTACAGTATTATAAAACATACCTGTAACAAAAGACTGAGTTTATTCCAAAAATAATTTGTACAAAAATTTTATTTATTTAATAAACTAATTGCTATTTTGTGAAAAATAGTGTTGTGTGCAAAGAGCGCATAAAAGTTTCATGGTTAACTTTAAACCAAAAATTCAGAAAGGAGATTAAAGTCAACTGCCAGTATAATCCAGTGCTGTGCTAAAAATGATTCAGTTAACAATCCATTATACGGACTAGTTTTGTATATTTTTGAAAATGTTCACTTTATTATAATAGTTAAAAAATCGGCTAATAATTTCAATCATATTTTTTAATCTAAATGCATTTTTATAGATTTTATAACAAATAATATCAACATTTAATTGATCGAATAAATCTAATTGATATCTTTTATTGTTTAATTTGTAGCCCATTTTCTATTATTAGCAGTTTTGTGTAGACAATTAATCTAGCTACAATAATATGCGGCCAATACATACAATTTCTCAGTTATTGCAGTTTTATTATTTAAACAACAATTAATTCATTTTCAATTCAAACCATTATAGCAGTCATTGCACTAACATTTGAAAACAAGAATTTTAGATAAATTAGTTTAAATTATTTAATAATTAGTCGATATTTTATAAATTACATTAAATTCATAAAATAAATTGACAATATAAGTACATAATATTCGATATAACTAAAGGGCCTATTGGGTTTGTCTCAAAAGTGTCAACAAGAAATTTTCAAACCATTTAAAAGTTATTAAAAAAAAGTTTATCAATTCTTAAATCTTCAATAAATTGAATTAAAATTTGTATTATTTGCAGTCATTTAAGTTCAGATTATAATTAAGTTGTGGACAATAGAAATGCCAAATATTATAAGTTTTTCTCTAATAACCTCTAACTTACGTCTTGAAGAAGTTTAACTTATGCTCTTATACTGTATAAAAAACTTACAAATTCAACTTTTGTTCAATATGATAATGATACACTTGAAATTCACTTCAAACAGCTAAGTGTATTATTAATTCAAGGGTAAAAGTCTAAAAAGTGCCTGGGTAAATTGTTTTAAACTGTTTAAATACTAATATCAAATTGTCTCTAAAATTGTTAGTATTTTTAAAACAAGTAATAAATTGGAAACTTTAAGAAAAGAGTATAAATTCGACTTTGATCTGGTCTGTTGTCAAAGTAAGGTTTGTTTAAAATTATCATTCGATATAAGCTAATGATTTTCGAAAATCAAGTAAGTGACTTTTATCTATTACCTTTTAAATACAATATAATTTAAGAAAACATTACAAATAATAAATTCCTAAAAATTTAAAAATTCATATTTACCGCTAATTTCTATTTTGTTAGAAAAATTGGGTAAAAATGGTTTCGACTATACGTTAAATGTTTGGTTAAACCTCTCTCTGGGTTTGTCTCAAATATTAATTTAAATTAAAATAATTAGAAATTTTATCCAATGTATTCATATATAGCAAAAATCGATTTAATCGTTTAGCTCTCAATATAACTGAGATTTTTTAAAATAATTATTAATTAATAAAAATCCGTAAAAATGTTAATTGTTTTAAATTAATAATTGTTTTAAGAAACAAATTCTAAAACTGTTCTTCGAATAAATCATTAAAATTTAAGAATAATTGAGTATTTTATAGTTTAAATGTTAGAGAAATAAAAGGATTAAAAATAAATTTATAAAACTTAAGGAAGACTTCCATCAGTAGAGTCACTGCTAAGAGGAACCGCTAAGTCTCTTGAGATCAACTCCTGGCCAATATTGAGCGCTTGTGGTTTAGGGCTTTCGTCCCAATCATCACTTTTTGTGTGATTCGAAGTAATAGAATTCGTATTAATGTTTGGGTTTCTGTCGTAGAGTTCAATAAAATATTTTTCTTTTTTGTCGTTAATTAGCTTAATATCAATGACTTTAGCGTAAAGTGTTTTCCATAACGCCATATGAGATAACTCTTTGAACTTATCGGTCGCTTCTTCAGACCAGTCGGTCACCAGTTTGGGAGCGACACCACTGAGCGAACAGTCCATCGCCTGAAACGGCAATCGCCTCAAGAGTTCGTCTTTTAAGTCACAAATCTGTTTGTATTGAATGATCGCTTCGTCGCCAAAATCCATATAAAAGACCCCAACCTTTGACTCTTCCAACGAATAGGGCGTCTCTTCAATGCTCACCACTTTTGCTCTATACCAGTGCTCATCGAACTGATAGGGAACGGCCACTATGTCGCCCACTTTGATAGTCTTCGGTTTAAAGCAAATCCTATTGTCTTCAATCTCATAGAAATCGGTCGTCTCTTCCATCAGGTGATCCAACTGCTGAGCGCCGGCACCGGCTATTTGAACGTAGAACTGGTTCGGACTCTTGACGGCTGACACAAACACTTCAATCATTTGGTGTTCATTAATCGGTTCGAGTTTTGCGCAATAATTGTCAAAATCTAACGCATTATTAGTCGAGTCCTCTATTGCACACAATTTAGGATTTGTTAATCGATTCGTTTGGTTGTAATTATGAGACCTATTTCGGGAAAAGTTCTGATTTTGTGCGATCTCTTTGTCGATCAACAGAACCGCTTCGTCTATCTGTTCCTCATTTCCGGTGATCCAAATGGAAGTCATAATTGAGTTCGACTTTTTGGTATTTCGATCCACTTTTATCTTAGCGCCAGATTTGACGCATAAGTTCCTAAAACCAAATCATTATTATCTGTTAGACTCACTATTAGACTGACTGTTAGTCCAAATGAAGGCCAAAGCCTAACACCTAATATATACCTAATATTATCTCCATTTCTGCCAATTATCAAACCGATGGCAGTTGTGTCGACATTGAACTTCTTGGTTGAAATCCTCGACTGTTCGGCAATAATGCCATTAATGACAGACTCAGCGGCCAAACAGCTTTCGGGCTGTCCTTTGATGAGTAGAATCCGCATCTCTTTCAGCCCATTGTCGGTCGAATTGGTGCCAATTGTGCCGTTCGTGTCGTCGAACTGTATTCGGGTTTTGGTGTCGTTTTGTATTTGTTTGATGTGTTCCCCTCCCCGGCCTATCACTGCACCGATAAATTGTTTCTGTATTCGAAACCAAATTAACACTAATTAGACTCAAATTCAAACTCAATATAAGACTCAATATATGAACGCAATCTATGGACGACTGACCGGAACGCGGATTGAAATCATGGTTTGAGTGCTTTGTCTGATCTTTCGTTTGTCGCTGTCCTTCACAATCAAGTCCTCGTCTTCGGGTCTTAAGAGCAAATATAGCGACACTCCAGAGACGGCAACTCCTAATCCAATGCCGGCGCTCAGTAACAGCCTTTTCCCGATTCTCTCCATTATTTGCCTTTACTTTCCGTTTGTTTTTCACTAATTATTTGTTCGTTTCGTTCAATTGTTTGATGTTTTGCCTCTAATTGTCTTTCATTTCTAATATAAAACTATAGTAAGAGATGAAGTGATTTAATATTTTGTCAAATGTTTACAACATTTTTGTTTAGATTGTAAGACAAACACATTTATAGTTCATTTACACCAAATAATTATGTCGTTTAATCGGTTCAGTCAACCCATTCATTCACATTCACTCGACATTCAGCGTTTGTTTATAGTTTTACGTAATTTATAGTCTATTTAAATGTTTCTGAAATCAGGAATTGAATATTAATACAGAATATCTCTTCACAAATACCTATTGATCGGAATTTTCGTTTATTATTCAAGTTTTTCATTTAATTTGATATTCAGTAAAACCAATTGAAACTTTATTAAATAAACAAGTTTGCGCTTAGTTTTGATTTATCTGCAAAACAGAATAAATTTAAATAAATAAACTTTTATAAATTTAAATTAAGTTCAATAAAAGATCGAATTTTAATACTACTGTATATACAGTAGTATATACTATAGAATTTAAGATTTTATTATCCAATTTCGCAAAAAATTTAAATTGGTTATAGTCTGTATAGTTTACGTAATTGGATTTATTATAAATGAAGTACTCAATAAGAAATCATATCTCAGGAGAATATTCTTTGTTAGAATAACAAAGTATTGAATCCTTGAAAAGATATTTTTGCATTTATGCGATTGCGTTGATATGTTATTGAATTACAATGTTATACAATGTATAGTATTTTTGTAATCAGTTTTTTCTATTATTATAAATGCATTGAGAAATAAGCAGAGGTCACAAAGAGGATATTAAGTTGAAACCCTTTCTCTAATCTTTTTTTTATCATTTTAACTTTTAACTATTGTATATCGAAATAAAAACAGCTTTCTTAAATTTTTTAGTCAAACGTTAGTAATTTACTTAAATTAGTAATAAAATGTATAATAGTAAAAGTTAAAAGCATGAATAAAGTTAGAAGCAAGGGGTTTAATAATTTGATCACTCTATATTTTGAATTTTTTATTATAAATTTGTTATCTAAATTTTGATTATTCTCAACTTCATTTTAACTGCATTTATTAAATTATTTTTGCTGAACTTGTCTTACTCTAATATAAATATAATATTAACAATTTAATAAACTAGATAAATTAATATAATGCTTGAATAAAATGTGTATTAGTTTTTATGGATAATGATTTTAAGTTATTCATATCCTGATTACTCTATAAAAAATAACAAATTTGTTTAAACAGATGTTTTAAAATATTGGCAAAATATATTTTTTTTTCTTTAAATAAATAAACAATAACATTTTTGTAACAATTTTAAGCTTATTTTGACTTATTTGTATAGAAATTGAGTTAATTAATACGACATTTTAGTTATTTTTAAAGTTAAAAATAATATCAACATTAAATAACTTTAAAACTAAAAAAAATTATAACAAGTTTTAAAATAAATATTTATATCTAAATGTGAAAAATAAGAAAATATTTATTAATTTTGCTGTGATTTCCAGCATATGTAAATTTCTATTATTAAAAAATATCTAATCATTAAAGATAAAACAATTCTGGAAATCATTAACTGAAACCTTTCTTATCGATTATATTAACATAAAAAAATAGATAATTTTCAAAATTAATTATTAAAAAAAAATTAAGTTTTCAACAAAAAAAATCGTATTTTTTTTCTTATCAACTGTCTTATCAATTATTTTAAATTTAATTATTAATTAAATGACAGAAACTTAAATCTTAATTTATATAAACATTGAATTGTTAATAATAATTATTTATTATATAATTAAAACCAATCTGAAAAATCTAACAAATCAAATTTTTATTTATTTTATAACTTATCAAATATTTGGCAAAATGTTAGATTGAATCTAAATTCTTATAAAATGCATTATTTTTACCATTATCATTTATTTTTTAAAATGCTTAAAAATAATGTTTTGGCAAAATTACTTTCAACTAAACAGTCAATTTTCGAAATATTTTTAAAATTACAAATAAATTGTTCAAATTATTAACAATGTTAGTTGGATCATATTTTAGATAATAAAAATATGTAAATACAGATTTAATTGGAGCAAAATTAGATTTAAATAAGTATGATTGAATTAGGTTTTATTCAAACATAAATTTAATTTGAAAAAAATGTTAATTTAATTTACGCCAACTATTATAGCCCACTTAAATAGCTAGGTTATCTTAAACTTGATATTATTCACAATGAGAAACGAGTCACATTATCATACTAGAATAACGATAAAATTATACAAATGGAGATAAACTCACAATTTATAAAAGTTTCAAATCAAAAGTTTATTAGAAAAAAGTCTTTTTCATAAATAAATTCAATCACAAAAATAGTAATAATTTGAAAATAAAATATTAAATTTTGTGTCGAATAGCAGTAAATCGTTAAAAAATCCAATCAATAAAATAAATAAAATGAAAAACGAAATCGAAAGCTCATAAATAGACGACTCAATCGGGAAGTGAATCAATTATTTTAGATGAGGTAAAAGTGTTTCTTCTAAATCGAAAGAGCGTTTAATTTCTTGTTTGTCATAGTTTTTCGCTTCGATGCATACATTGAGTCCAAAAAAATAATAAGATTTGTCAAAACAATAAACAAAAGTGAAAGCATCTAAAATTTAGTAAAAAAAACGCAACTGTACATTTTAATGATAAATGTGTTTTATGTGTTTGTAATGCTTCTATGTTTCCAATTATCTATTTTTATAAATGCAATACAAATTCATTCAATAGTCGATTGCATTTTTGCCAAATAGAGACACTTTTAGAGGCGTTTCGAGGGTTAGGAGTTATGCCGTTATTGTTGTTAATCGTGTTTTGTTGTCCTAAAAGCAAAGCAACGAAACAATACTATTGTCTATATTTAACTAATTTGAGAGCGAATTGACCGAAATCTAGACAATTGAAGGAATGGGTGGCTCTCCCTGTTCGGCATCAT
This sequence comes from Belba bartosi, assembly GCA_034693685.1. NCBI lineage: Eukaryota > Metazoa > Arthropoda > Arachnida > Sarcoptiformes > Damaeidae > Belba > Belba bartosi. Next base: position 14,923 of record JAQFXP010001016.1, read on the forward strand.
CTGCTAATTGGCACCAAAACTATATCCAATTAATACAAAACTCTCAAACCCTAAGTAGTCGTATAGAGAAGTTGAAAGCGTTTTCTCAAATCGGAAATAAATCGACAAAATCATTGCAGGGCTGGGACGCCAATGCGGACACATTTTTATTAATTTAGGTTAAGATGAATACAAACATTTTTTTTCTCACTCGACTAAATCAATTTTCACTAATTTTTTCTCTTTCCTACCCAAATGAAAGACAACTTTTATTTTCCAATTGGGAAAGTAACGAAGCTAGTTAAAAATCAGAGGTCATTCGAGAGAGCGTATTCTGACAAAAGTGTTTTTTTGAATTTTTTAGTTTCAAATTAGTTTCAGACTTACACTTCGAAACATGTTTTCGAATTGGTTTTATAGTGCAATCAATGTCTTAAGTTTATTCTCTTTGGAGAACTTTGTTATTAAATTAATTGTTTATTTATTTCTAATTTATATTATTTATCGCTTTTATCGATGGAAAAAGTTTTGTTATGCTATTGATCGCATTCCGGGCCCTCCTGTCCACCCGCTTTTTCCATGGATTGGACACGCTTGTATTGTTCTTTACCTAGACAAGTATAAATTTGAGTTTGGCACTTATGTTTGTAAGTCTGCTGTTTAATTTAGAAATATTAATTTTTAAAAAATAATTATAATTTTCTATCTAAATGCAAGTGATATACCAAATGTTTAATGCACTGAACCTGGTTTATAAAAATGAAAGAATATGCCGAATATGGATTGGATTAAAGCCTATTGTCATTCTATTCACACCCGAAGCAGTTGAAGTAAGAAATTATTTTTATTGTTAAAATTATTTTACGTTTGCAGTGTTTCATGTGCAATTTATTATATTTAATACTAACAAAATTAATGTTAGAATCTTTATTCTACTCTAATCTAATATTTATTTTAGCAAGCACATTTTTAGGGTATAAAGTTAAAAGATAATCTCTATAGAATATAATAAATTCTAACTCACAGTTAAAGAGAAATATGAATTAAGTTTGAGTTAAGATATTCTTTAGGGTTTGTACCTTTACTTAATAATAACTTATTATATATTATTATTGAAAATAATAAATTATTAATAAGTTATTATTATTAAGTGCTTAATTTTAATATAAAAATATACGTTCTAGGTAATTCTCAGTAGTAATACATTGACAGACAAATCAGTTGAATATAAGTTTTTAGAGCCCTGGTTGGGTAAGTCTTACATTAGATTGAATCTGCTAAAATTTGCTAATTTAAACGGAATTTGTTTAATTAGGAGGAGGTTTGGTAACAAGTTCAAAAACAAAATGGAAAACTCGTCGCAAGATCCTAACCCCGGCTTTTCATTTCCGAATTTTAGACGACTTTTTGCCAGTTATTAACGAACAGTCGATTGTTTTGATCGACAAAATAGAGAATATTATAGGAACGAGCGATCCATTGGACAATGTCATAGATATAGTGCCAGTAATAACACTGTGCACTTTGGACGTGATATGCGAGACAGCGATGGGCATCAAAGTCGACTGTCAGGCCAACTCAAACCTCGATTACGTGCAATCCTTGCACGACATCAGCGGCTTATTCCTAATCCGACTGATGCGGCCCTGGCTTTGGCCCAATTGGGCTTTTAATTCGACCGCATATGGAAAGCGGTTCAATAGGTATGTCAATACTTGTTCACTCGTTTTCTATTTAAATACATTTAAATCACATAAAAGTTCTTAAAATAAATATCGATTTCCTTTTCAAACGCTAACAAAATTAACCCAAAAATTGCTCAAAGATTACCGATAAAGCATTTATTTGATTAATCATTTAGTTTCAGATAATTTGCGGCCACTTATCGCTGTTTTAGTGTTAATTTTAAATTAATTATTTATTCTGTATTTTTAGTCATTTATCGATTAAATTTGACTCAAATTTTTAAACAAACAAATGAATACAATTTAACTTTAGAACATTTCACACAATACCGAAAGTTTTTGTTGTTTTTTTTTTGTTTTTTTGTGTTAAAATTAAGTAGACTTTAGGCAATGAGTTGCTAATTGAATTTCTAACTTAATTAAACTCTTGTTTAGTTAACTTCTGTTTTAATTTCAAATTTTCTAACAAAAAAGAAATGAAATTTTTGTTGACTCACAGTATCTCGAATTGGATTCGGTTTAGTTGTCGGTTCACATCCGGAACAGTACTGAATATAGACCTGACAAACAACTTGTTAAATCTTGCAAATGATTTATTACTTATTGCCAGTAATTTGTTATACAAGTATTAGTCACTTATCTATAATTGTCTTACAATAAACAAGCTAAGCCCAAACACTAACTAATAGAGACAATAAGTAATTATTATGTCAGTCGCTATTGAAAAATAAATGTTTAGATTTTTTACCCTTAATAGTGAGTCTATACTGAATATTTGTGAAAATAGATTAAAGTAAAAACTGAACATATTTTTAATAACCGGAACTCTAATTGAATAATAAAGTGAAACAAGACTTAAAAACATTTAGCAATAAAATTTTAGAATGCACATCAATTAAAAAAACAATAGAATAGGTGATATTTTTAATTGGATTATATGTTTTAGCAATTGTTTTCATTTGAATCAATCTATTTATAACTGGTTTGAAAGTTCTCTAAAGAAAATGAAAGCGTTTACAATGAATGTGATTCGAGACCGAAAGCAGGAATGGATTAAACACATCGAAGAGAAGCAGAATTTTGATTTGAAAGCCGAGACAATGGATTCGATAAAGAATTCCGACTTTTTTAGTGGCAAAAAGCGATTGGCATTTCTCGACTTATTACTTCATCAACATTTGATTACCAATACATTTACATTGGAAGACCTGCGCGAAGAAGTCGACACTTTTATGTTTGCGGTTAGACTTATCTTTCTTCTTTTTAAGTTATTATATTATAATGCTTACTTGCATAATTTATTATAATAAATGAATGCATTGCTTCTATTTCTGTCAATCATTCACAAATATCAATATTTCAAAACTATGCAAAAAGAATATACAGTTTTATTAGCAATCTCTCTCTCTCTCTCTTTCTCTTGACACTCTATTAAATTAATGAATTAATTCAAATCAAAATAAATATAAATTATTAGCTATAATAAGGTCACCGAATGCGAGCCCTCACTCTTCAGTTAACGATTTATAAGTGGAATTGGAAGTAATGAAAAATGTTATGAATTATTTATAATTTAAAGTAAACTGTTTTTCAGCAAAACTAAGTAAAGTAATAAAGAGCTGAGAAATAAGAGATTGATTTATATTCTAAACTACTCTATATTTTAGGTCACTTACTATTTAATCAATTTTCGAGCGCATGAATGCATTTTGATTAGCATTAGATTCATTTGATTCGATTGATTATTGTTTAGAATGATTAGTATTGATATATTTTTATGCATGTTTTTGAACTCCAATTAAGTCATTTTTAATTAGAGGGTCAAAAGTGTAAGACAAATCTGTATTGATGTTTGGATTAAATCAATTATAATTTTAAACGAAAATATTACTTAGAAATTTTATACTGTAGTAAAATGTTAATTTTTTAAGTTTAAGACTTAAGTTTATAATGTTAATTAGGGCCATGACACGACTGCACAGGCAATTAGTTGGACTTTATATATGTTAGGCCTTCATCAGGACATCCAAAGCCGAGTTCGAGAAGAAGTCGATTCGATTCTAGACTTACATCCAGAGTCTGAAGACTTTACTATTGAAGACATCAAACAATTAAAATACTTGGAATGTGTTCTTAAAGAAGTGCAAAGACTATATCCAACCGCGCCTTTCATTGGCCGGGAATTGAGTGAAGACACGATTATAAGTAATTAGTTAATTAATTCAAATCAAAACAAATCTAATCTAATTAACACAAATTGATTAAAACAATGATTTTATAATTGTCTTCAGACGGCTATTTGGTTCCAAAGGGAACTTCTTGTGGAATCTTTACATACATTCTTCATCGCGACTCCGAATCATTTGCAAATCCTGAGCTCTTCATTCCGGAGCGCTTTTTACCCGAAAACGGTATCGGAAGACATCCTTACTGTTACATCCCGTTCAGTGCCGGCCCCCGCAACTGCATTGGACAGAAGTTTGCGTTTTTGGAGCAAAAGATTGTGGTCTCGAAAATAATCCGTAACTTCTATATCGAGTCCGTCGACCAAAGAGACAAACTCTATATTGTGGGCGAAATGGTGTTGCGGACTCGTAATGGACTTAAATTAATAATTAAGAAACGATTGAGAAATTGCATTAATGTTAAGACTAATATTCCAAATGAATGTCTGTCCACTCAATCTCTTTAATTTAAGACTAAATTTATCTTTTATTGAATTAAGTTTATTAAATAAATAAATTATCCGAATATTAGAGTAATGTATAGACAGAGTAAATGTATTTAATATTAATAAAAATAATAAACATATTATAATAAGATTATTAATGTCTTTACATTATTTATTTGGCAAAAATTCTCAACTAATGATTATTTGTAAAAATAAATATTTGATTATTAATAAAAATTTTTGCAAATTATTGCACTGACATTGAATATAAGTGTTTAATTAAATTATTGATAAACAAACTAAAAGTTTGTTTGGAATTTGATTTATAAATAGTAATCTTTTATAACTATTTTTCTAAATATAGTTTGGATGAACTTTAAGTTAATTTAAGCATTAAATGCATAAATATTTAAGTGCTTTTTGCAAAAACGTTTACATTTAAAATAATTATAAAATTAAACAAGCTATTTTTATGCAATTAAATAATAATTTAAAGGATGTAATTAATAATCTAGTTAATTTTTTTAAATACAAAACATTTTTGTCTTAAATTTTTCTTAAGAAATAGTGCAAACAATAAGAAAGTGTAAAATATATTATTATTTTTTAATATTAACCTTAAACTGTAAATTATATAATTTATTGTATAAATTTTTATATAAAAATTTGCTATAAAGTTTATTTGTAATTATTTGTTAAAACAATATTGATTTAATTTTTAATAAAAAAGAATATCTTTATTTTTTTTTAACTTAAGGCTAAAGTTTAGGAATTTATTAAATAAATATTTAATTTAAAAACAAGAACAAATTCTGTTAATCAGAGCAAACATAAATTAAATAATTTACGGATGTATAAACACACTAGTAAATATTATGAACTTCAACTTGTATTAAAATATACTGTAATTCTATAGAATTATAGATAAAGAAATCAAAATATTTTGTTTTGACTTTTATATCTAGATTTTAATTATTATGTAAAACAATGAAAATATTTTAATAATTTTTTAGCAATTTATTTAAAACGCATATTAAATAGTAATTAAAATCTATTAACTTTATGCGAGATCATAATTTAAAAACGATTCAATTTTTAATTACAAATAATTTTAAATTAGTTATGATTTATAAATATTACTTTAAAAATAAATAAATAATTTTTATTAAAAAGAGATAATGAGAAACCGATTACAATTTTATCCGAATCATATTACGAGAATTGATTTGACCAAAAGTTATTAATTAATAAACAAATAAATAAGTATTAATCAATATTTTGATAAAAATAATTATAATTAAATACATTTAAATATATGAAGTTTTGCTATTTAAAAAAATTATATATTAAAAACGCAATAAACATGTACATACAGTCAATTATTAAATTGTATGCAATTTTTCTTAATTACCTTTAGTTTTTCTTATATAATATTTATATTCAAAAATATATTTATATATATTATTTACTATTTTATGTTTTTAATTTTTTTAAATTTAAAAATAGAAATGATAAAATAATCAATAATTACACAGATTAAATTCACAAGAAATTAAAATTTTTAAAGAATCATATAAACAATTTGTTTTAAATTGGATTTAACCAAAAAATTTTAAAAGTTTCTATTTATCGGATTAAAAATATATATAAAAAATAAATGACATTTTTAAATATTAGCAGGTTTGCTGATTTTCTCTCTATCTAATTTCTAATTCTAATGCGTTTTCAAGACCTTAAGTAAATTAATTATTTAAAAACAAATTTATTGTGTTTTAAATAATTATAAGTAAATATAAACTAATATTTTGAAAGTTTTTAATTAATATTCTATTAAATATTTGGCACAAAATAAATAATTTAAATATTTAAGTTAATGATTAGTTTCGGATTCACTTTTTGGGTCAGTTTTTGAACGGGGTTTGGATATAGCTTTCGATTCGGATGTCGTCTCAGAATTAGAGTTGGTCTCAGAGTTGGGGCCATTTTCTGCGAGAAAAGGCACATAAATTGTTTGCCATATAATTTCAAACAATTGGTCTTCAGTTAGAATCGGTTGCATAGGTTTTGGCGATTTTTTAGCTTTCTTTGCTAAACAACATCCACTAAAACTCAAAACTAGAATCTCTTTCATCTCTTTGATGTACTCATCCTTCAAACCCTTTACCCTTTTGTTTGCAATTTGTTTCAAAGAGTTTGCTTTGTCCTCAATCTCTCGTTTAAATTCCAAAATCTGTTTCTCGGCCTCACGTCTGAACTCTTCCAGTTGTTGTTTGGCATCGGTTTGCATACCCTTTCCCTTTCGTTCTACTTTAGCGCTAAATTGTTTCACTTTGTCTTCGGTTTCGTGTTTTAGTTTATCGAATCTCTTTACGGCCGAACCTCTCAGTTCGTCGAACATCTTCTTCGCGTCTTCGATCAAAGACGTGTCATTCGAACCAACTTTTTCGACAACTTTTGAAGCTTTGGGCGCATTCGGTGGTTTGGGTATATTTCCACTCTTTTTGCTCAACACTCTAATGTCAGCAATAGGTTGTCGCCAATAGTTAGCTCTGAGAAGCAAACCACCGATTTTAAAACCATTTCTGCAGACTATCTGTGCCATTGGATTAAACTCAAAATAATTAGTTTGACTTTTGTTTTTGAACCAAATATGAAACAAATATTTTTGAAATAACTCTCGTGATACATTATGAATTTGTTGTTAATCATTGATTAATAATCAATTAGAAACACGTTTTGAATTTGTTCAAATTCAAGTTTAGATTAGTGATTGAACTTTAAATCCTTAATACGTCATCAAATTTTTAAACATTTATCTCGCGTTGATTTTAGAATTTATAAAAAATAGCCTAGATTTAAAAAAAATTCGAATAACAAGTGCTTTACTATGATAATGTGAAATCTCTTATCTAAAAATTTCTCTTTCATTGAAATATTGAAACATTTAATCTCTAAATCTACGCTTTTTATAGTAACTTAAGTTAATTCATATAAACGGAAATCCACTTAAACTAACAGTAAAGTGAAAACAGGTTTAGTGGTCGTGAATGGCATACAATTCAGGGGCAATGATCTAGTTTTCAATTTT
>JAQFXP010001017.1:0-22336 GCA_034693685.1 Belba bartosi
ATGGCCAGACGTTTCGGATGCGGCGGCCATTGAAGTCTCGGACTGTTGTGTGTCTATGTGTTTTGGTTGTGTGCGTCGGGTGCACTCGCTGTGCCAGTGATACTGTGTATCACCAGCGGATTGGCAGAATCTGCAGGGATAGGGCGGTTTCTTTTGGCCGTTTTTGGTGTTTGGCACCGGTTTGGCCAAAAAGGTTGAGCCCCGAAATGTTGGTCGACTACGTTCTCGAGATTCAAATTGTTGTTTTTGTTGCTTGACGTTGGCTTCCAGACGAAGTGAATGCTTGAGCCACTCTACGGGTGTTATGGCCGGACAACAGGCTAGGTGACTCCGGTATGTTGTGGGCAGACCTTCCGTCAGCATGGCCAACATGGCTTCGTTGTCAAGGTCGGCCAAGCGGAGGAGACGCAACTTGTCGTCGTAGTACTCCTGAAGTGTTTCAGTGTACTTCAGGTACCGTTTGTTGGCGTCTATTAGCGGGTGGCGTATGGCGATCCCAAAACGGGCAGTGATGAGAGCTCGGACTGCTGGCCAGTAAGTGTGTCCATAGTCGGTGCAATGTCTGAAGCGAAGAAGTTGAGTGCATCGTCTGTGACGTAACGCATGAGGTTTGAGATTCGATCCTCATCTTTCTGGCCACGAGTTTCGACTTCAAAGAGGTTGAGCCAGAGTTCAACTTGAAGAACCGACTTGTGACCAGAGAATTTGGCCAGAATTGCCTTCTGGTGCCCATTTGTTGTGTTTGTGGTGACCGTTTCTGTGGCCATGGTTTGTGTTGGGACAGGCAGTGAAGGCGGCGGAAGAGCTCTTGAACGGAGAAGAATGATTACTGTGTTTTAGTAACACTTACAGTATTTGCTGATTGAGTTGTGGTGAGGATGTGCTAGGTGATCCTATGTCGACTGCGCCAAAAATGAAGCACTGGATAGGTTTAGGCCAGAGATGGCCAGGGTGCTTCGGTGATGAATTGATTAAAAACAAGATTTTCAATTAAAACATAAAACTTTATTTAAGTGTTTGGCCGAAAGCTCGGCCGAGAATGTGTAAAAATACAGATACAAGTGAATGGTTTGGTGTTTGCATGTGAACTGTTAGGGAAAGTATATCGAATAGGGATTTTGTTGAGAGTCAACAAGGTCAGACTTAATGAGAACAGTATGTAAGTAATGTGTGTGTGTGAGTCCGGACATAAGCAAAACAAGATGTGCATGTTGATTTTGAGAATTGGGCCAAAAATAGTTTTATGGCCATTCTTTGTCTCAAACTAAATTATAAAAGTTTTCAGAATATTTGTACATGGTTAATTGTGATAAATGATTAAAATTAAAAACTAATAGATTAAACAAGTTAAAAAATATTAATATTTTTATAATAGCGAAAAAATATATAAAAACAAATTTTATTTAATTATTTTCAAAGGTTGCAAATCTTGTCGAAAATTATTGGTAGAATTGCATTACTTTTTTGGATTAAACAAATTATTGACAAAATTCTTCTGTAGAGCCAGTAATGGATATTCGATTAATAACGCGAATAGAAATCCGAGTAAATAAGAGCCCATCCAATGGGAAAGGGTATGGAAGGTCTGGTCAAACAAATTGATTAGTTTTACGTTAAATCAATTACAAACAAAATATATATCCAATGCTTACCATCGAGTATCGACTCACATCTATCTGTTCCCTAACAGTGCCCATAAAAGTCCATAACCACCAGACATGGGTCAGGAATACGGCGTACGTGAGTCGAGACAACGGAATAAATGCTTTCCAACTCAACAACCTATTGACGACTCCTCCATAACCACAAACGCAGCCCATTATCAGCCATAACATACATAACGCCCACAATATTCGACATAATGTGTAGACTAACGCCGAATAGAGCGGAGAATAGGGTTCGCCATAAATGGATGGATAAGAGTCGAAAGTGATTGCAATGAATCCAAACAGAGTTAGAGACCAATACAATAGCACTTTCGGCTATTGATGTAATGTTTGTTTGGATATAGTTTTAGTTTAATTAAAATTATTATAAGTTTGACTAAAAAATTATTCAAAGTTTGCGCACAATTAGTGTTTATTAAAACTTCACAATATTTAGGATGCTCTTATTATATCTAGCCTAGATAATCTAGGTTGTGTACAATGTGTACATTGCAATTATGGCACATTATTAGGTTTAAGCAGAGTGTGGATAGCGTTGATGACTACTCGCCTTTAAAGTAAAGCCAAAGTATATGCATTACTCCACACCCATCAAACTGAGGCGGAGTAATGCATAGCTTGGCTCTGCTTTAAAGGCGTGTTGTCTTCAACGCTATCCAGACTCTGGGTATAAGTGACAAATGTATGCACATTATAATTTATAAACGAGAGTGAGAGAGGACGGCGGATACCTCGCCATCTAGCGGTTGCCATTTCAATAGCTATCGCAATAATCAACAAAAATTGTGCTCAAAGTGAGAATATTTTAGTTTAATTTTTAAGCTTTTGTATACTTTCGATATTTTTGGCAAATAATCATTGGCTAAATTGTAGCCCAGGGCCAGACCAACAAAAAAACAGGGAGCATGTGAATAGGGTTTACGCCATAGCACATCTACAAACTCTTCGAAAATATTGCTTGGTAATTAAAAAAAAGTAATCTTATTAGTTGTTAAGTTTATAACCAGTTTAGGTTTAAATTCTAATCCATACTCTCTCTGAGTGTTGATTATTGCCGGCGGATATCGATTGACATAAGTTATGCAAAAAGTTATTATTGCAAATGCGCTCATCAATAGAACCGTCAGTTTGAGTGCAATTGTTTTGCGATTGAAAAATGCTATTATTATAATGACTGACATTATGTAGAATTGCATATCACAGGACAGATACCAAGTGTGTAATTGGCACTAAGAGTATGAAATGCATTAATTAATTAAATTCTCTTTTAATTAATTAATTATTTGTTTACTACTGACCGCTTCTCTAACATTAATATAGTTCTGAAGATATAAGAGACTAATCCACCAGTTTTTATAGCACTTGTCCACAATCGGCTCAACCGTTTCAGCCCAGAGCGGACCCGAACTGATTAATGGCAATAAAAATGTGAATAATATGAATACCGCAAACTGTGGCGTCAGTCGCAGGTAACGGGCGGTTAGGAAACCAATTGTCGAAAACTGTTCTTTTAGTCCTTTAGTCACCGAAAATGTCATATAAGTGGCCAATAATCCACTAAAAAATAAACAAAAAGTTTAATTCGAAAAACTGTGACAATTGTCTCAAACCTAATCACGAAGAATGTGTCGACAGCATAGGCCGCGTTCAGAATCGGCTGTAATTCTAATGCTTTTAAATGTTTTTTTGAATCGAAATATCGGCCTTTAAGTCAGTTTTGGATTATTGGATAATTAGATATTATTTTTCGAAAATTAATTTTATATAATAACTAGTCTTAACTATAAGCATGGGGATTTGTCCAAAGCATGGAGTGGCCCATAATAATCCAGGATATGCTCAATACTCTTATTCCGTGAAGACATAACAATTGTTTTGAATCGGTTTCTGTTTTTATGATTTTATTTAAATTTTTTCGGATTGAAAATGCATTTATCACTGTATCGAGTCGTTTGACTATATATTTAATTAAATAACTTATCGTAAAAACTTTATTAAAAATTAATTAATATTTATTTAAACAAACCTTCAATTGAGAAGACATCCAAAATTGTAGAAACTAATGCCGATAAAAGAAAAACTGATAAAACAAATCTAAAAATAAAATTCAGATTTAATAAACAATTTAACGAAAAAATAAACTGCTGTGTCCTCTGACATACAATTGCGGCAATTATAGCAAAGTTTGTGATCGAGATGCAATTATACTCAGATATAATTGCATTACAATTTAGAATTAATTTTGTAAAAATTATCAGATTTATTTTTGCTATTTTTATGTTAAAATTAGTTTAATATAACTTTTTTTGTTTTCAAGTTATTTTGTTTGGAAACTATATTTAATTCATGAAATATATATTATTTTAAGTGTAAAATTGCAGACAATATATTCTTGTATATTTTTATAAAAATTTAAACCCCAAGGTATAATTATTTTATTTTTATTTGTTTTATTAGATAAAGCATTTTTTCTATAATTTAAACTAAATATAACTAAATTTAAAATTAATTATTAATTAGAACTACTATTTTGAATTAAAATATATTCCCTTTAAATATTATTTTTTGAAATTATATTGAAGTTTTTAATTAAAGTTTAATTACTGTATACCAAGGTACATTTGTATATATTTTGCTTAACTAAATTTATGCGAAAATGACTTACGACTTACTTATTTAATTGCGACAATTGTATGTCAGAGAATAAGGTAATGAAATACTTACATCGCTAACCATTGAACGGAATTCAATGCATTTACAGAATATTCTTGTTTTGTTTCGCAATGAACTTTCTTATCAATTATATGCCATTCATTTGCAACTAAATTAAATTAAATTTTAAACTTAAAAAATATTATCTTACACATTTATATACTTTAAGTGATCCTCACATTTATGAGCCATAGATCTGACGTCAGATAAAGTGCACATCGATGGCAGACATATGCCTATTCGCCACGAAATATAGTACAAAAACGGAGCATTAGTTTCGATGTGACGGAAGATATTATTGTCGGAAATATTAAGTCCGATTAAATCGAATTTATGGAACAAATTCAAATCTCTGGGCATCGGTGGTAGCGCCGGACGGAAGTCGATGAGACAGTACTGCGAAGTACCGATCAATGGGTTTGGTTCGATGTCTATGCATTGGTCGTACGCACCCAAGTCGGTGGTAGTGCCCCTCACAAAGCCAGTTGCTGGAAATTTTCCCCAGGAGTTGACCACTTGTTTGGATGTAAAGTAAAATTAATTTTTATAAATTAATTCGAATAAAAAGTTTTTAAATTTTAATTGTATTTAAAAGCAGCATACTGCTAAGGGCCCACATATCTTGGTTATCAATGCTATTAAAAACTTGATTAATGCTTTGATAACATTTTGATGAAATACTATTATTAGATAATAAGTCGAAAAGTTTTTTGTAATCATTTTTCATATCTCTAATGTAGTGTTTGCTAATTGCAATCATTTGACTCCATTTATATAAATTTGTTTGAATTGTTTGAGTATTAATTAATTGTCGATTACTTCTCTCACAAAACACATAATTATTACATAAAATTGTAGTTAAAATAGCAAGAATAATTATATAAATATTTAATAATTTCATTGTTAACAGAATAAAAAATATCCAAACTGTTTAAAAATTATATTGAAAATTATTATTAGATAATTATAACAAATAATATCCACTTATTACATAAAAATACAATCTATTTGTAAATATAAACCAAATTAGTTTAGCATGGTTATAATTTATTTAAATTTATAAATTGCAATAAAATAAAACTAATAATAGAAAAAATATTTTCAAAACACTGACTGTTTAAACGCAAACTAACAAATAAACGGTTTAAGAGTTTGCAAAAACTTTATACCGTATATTTAACCTAATATATAATTTTAGATTTAATTATGATAGCATTTTTATTAAAAATTTAAATTTAAAAATATTTAAAGAGCTTTCAATTAAATGAAGAGCAGATTTTAAAATTTTGATTGACAGTCAATCAGGCTAGTTAATAAAAACATAAAAGATTTTCAAATGCGACTTAATTGTCTTGTGCTCCCATTGATTAAATAAATGCTTAATAATAAACTCTATTAATAGTACTAGTTGTATTAATAAACTCAATTAAAATTTTATTCTTTGAATACAACAGACAGTACAGTACTTTTATAAAATAATTTTAAGAAAATTGACATAATAAAAATAAGTTCACTTTAACTTTAACAAAAATAAAATATATTGTTATTTTAAATAAATTATAATTAGTTAGAATTAATTAATTGACATTACTCTGTAGAGCCCAGATATCGGAAACTTCAATTCCATTGAAAACATTTGATATACTGTCGAAACATTCAATAGAAATATTGGCTTTTGATAGCAAATCAAATATAATTTTAAAATCATTTGTTAATAATTTAATAAAAGTTTCGCTCTTATTGATCAAATTTTGCCAAAAATATTTCATATTTTTAACATTTGATTCATTTTTACTCAAAATAACATTTTGATTAAATAGCAAAATTGACAAAATTGTATATATTTTATAAATTTTCATATTATATTTTTGTTAAAAATAAGTTTATTTTAAATAAAAATTACAAATTAGTCTGCTTACAACATTACCATATTGAATAGAGTAAACTTGATCAAACAATCTAAATAAGTAATTGTTTTTATTTTAAATTTATTTTTTTTTGCAATAAATCAAACTTTATTTTAAAATATTTATTGTTTTACACAACAGTTAATTAAATTTTATTCTCACATAAAAGTGACAAAAGATATTAATAAAAATAAAAAAGACCTTGGCCACCGCTCATACAACTTTTTATCAAAATTATTTCTTATGTTTTATTATAATTAAAATCATTAAAAAAATACTAAATTCAATACTAAACACAAATATTTATTTGACTTAAATTATTACTTAAATATTTATTTATTTATTAATTATAATTTTTACAAGTTTTAGCAAATATTAAAACAACTTAAATAATTAAACTGCTAAAATCTAGATTTATAAACAGATAAAGATTAATGTATTTTGTTTATGCAATAATGTAAATCTAAAAATACTAACAAGTTGTATTTATAAAAAAATATTTTGTAATTATTTAAACTATCCTATATTTTTAATAAAATAAATTATTGCTTTAAATAGTGTTTAAACTAAAAGTTTTATCAATTATTTTAATTAACAATCAAACAATTGCATCAATATTAAGCAAGAACAATTATTCGAGAGCACCGGGAGGCGACCAACTAGTCCTTTGCTGATTTGGATTTTGATAGCCATCGTTGCCATTTATTTGGGTTTGAGTCGCCATTTGGGTATTGTTCGGCTGATGACTAATGGTATAAACGGGTGGATTGTCTCTATTGGTAACCATTCTTTCATTACTCGGATATGGGTTGCCTTTTGTTGGCTCTTTAGTCTTTGTCTCCATTGGATTAAAGCTATCTTTTTCTGGCTTTGGAGGGAATAGCTATAAAAGAGTTAAACTATTAATAAAAATCTTAAAACTAATTAAAAAGTTTACAATTTTTCGATTTCTGGCGGCAATGTATGACGTATAGCCCAAAACACCCAGGCCACCTAACAAAGCAAAAAACGAGCCGTAATCAATTGCCAACATCGGGTATACAGCAGCTTGCATCATCAAAGCAAATGTTCCTTCCAGTGCAGCCATCTTTGTTACAAACAAAAATAATTAATTAAACAAGATTAAAATTTTTTTTGGCTTTGAGTAAATACAAAACCTCTTCCAACCAAACAAATGGCAAAACAGCTTCTCTGACGCCTCCAAAGCCACTATTAAATAATATAACAATTAATACAAAAAAAAACAAATATTAATAAATAAACTTTTAAAAAAAATTACACTAATAGCGGCATTGGCTTCATCAAGATGTTCACCTGTAGCCTACCGGCGCCTTTCATCGGAATACCTAATGTCTGCAACAATAGTATTTGAAAAAAATAAAATAATTAAAAAACAAAACAAAACAACATTTGAATCATAATTACAGGCTCAACATCGAAAAAACTTTCATGCTGTTCGATATCGGGATGCATACCCTCGACGCCATCCCTGATCTTCTGACTCGCATACATGAGGTGTGGAAAGGAGAAGGCGAGAGGAGCGCCCATTTGGCAAGGACCCAGGTCGAATATGCCGTCGCATTTGTCGTAATCTTCGGGAGTCGTACAAAAGCACTTGTTGTCGGGGTTAATATTCGGTGAAGCAAACATCTCCTTGGGCAATACGAAACGCCAGGTCGGCATTCCGGCCACACTCGACAGTTCTTTGTATTTGGCGTAAATCGTTCTTTCAATTCAATGTCATTATCAATGTTATGTCAATTTAGGTTTGCATTTGAAAATAATGTTTTTTAATAATAAAAAAATAAAGCAATTTATTTGTTAAGTATCAATTAATCAAGTTAGTTTTACCTGCACGCATCACCATTAAAAACATAGAGAGTATCTTGTTTGGTTAAGAATCGGCCCATAGTCGTGCCATCCGTGCCATTCATTAAATTGCATCTTGGGTCGTCATAGATGTCTAAATTTCTGTTTGAAAATACATAAAATTAATGTTTTTTAAATTTTAGATTAAGAATTATTTTTAAAATAAATTAATAGTTAAACAGTTTTAATGACTATAAGGCACGAAATAAATTTTCATTATCAATATTTTATTTTAAACTAATACTACTAACCTTTTGCCTTGAAAACTAATAAATTTTAGAAATTTGGTGCCTGCCTGGCCAGTGTACACTTCGTATGGTCCACCTTTGGTAAAATTTTTAACATGCAACAATCCGAATTTGTTTTGTGGCATTCCTGTGTCGGGCAGTTTGATGCCGAGCCAAGTGAGCGGTTTTGTTAACGTATCGACTGTATCTAAAATGCCAAACGGATAGCCCTCTATGAGTTGACCAACGGTCAGTTCTTTTATCAAGCCCTCCCCGTGCGTCATAAATAGCACGTTTACAAAACCAAAAGCTACCGGTGCTATAGCAAATGATAGTGGCAGTTTATCTACCAGACCCCTCACTACAGCTGCCATTGCCTGAAGAATGCATTTAATTAAAATTTATTTTTTAATTCAAATAATTCAAAAAATTATTGCATACATAGACCGGAACGTTAACGATAGTAATCTTGTCATCACGTGTTCCAACTGATCTCGACGGATCAAACTGCCAAGATGATATCGCCCAGAACTTCACTGATTCTTCGTTACGCCCCCACGATATAATCTCTTTCCATCGGTGTTGACTTTAGAAATTGTTTTTTTTGTAAATTTTAAAAATTATTGTAATATATAAAAAATTGTATGTTTTTAATTATTATTATAACCTTAAAATTGACTTGATTATTATAAATTATATACAGATATAATTAGTTTAATAATACAGTATTGGTAATCAAAAACAAAATAATTAAAATTATAGAAAATACAAATAATAATTTAATAATATTAATATTATGTATTAAAGTTAGAGCTGTTAGTACTGAAAGCTTTTAAAAACTTTCAAATTGAAAGTTTCACTATCAAAAATAATTTTCCTTTGGCAAAAATAACGCCACCTATTGTTAAATTTTTTAAATTTTATTAAATTAAATGTTTTTGTTTTAATGAGATAAATAAATAAATTATTTACTTTAAATTACCAAAATTAAATTTATAAATATGTTATTTAAATTGATAAGATGTGTTAAAATATTAAATAATTATTGATTAGTTATATTAAAATTATTTAATAAAAGTAAATAAGTAAAATTTATATTAAAACAATATAAAAGCTGTATTAAACTGTTAAATTATTTATAAATTATTATAATATATCACGTTTTCGTTATTTTCAATAATAACATTTTAATTAAAATATTATTTTTTTATTTAATTAAATTTTTTCAATAAAACAAACTTTTAATTAGTTTAACCAGATAAAAGTTAGTTTTATATCAATACTCCTAAACAATTCAGAAATAGTATGTTAACTAAAAAGTATTCTTTGCTTATATTATTCTTTAAATGTTAGAAATAACAACAAAATATCTATATAATTCAAAATTATAAATATATAATTAAAAATTTTATATTAAAAAAATTAAAATTTTCAATTTTTCACCGCAACTTTCAAAGAAACATTCACTGTATTTATAAATTTCTGAAATTTAACATAGCTAATTAAAGTTGTTGAATAGCAAAAAATATTTAATGACATTAATTAGATATCTACAAACATTAATATAGAATCTGTATTACAAACTCTAAAAATACTTATTATTAAGCAATCGATGCAATAAATATTGTTTGTATTTACCGTTTTTACGTCAGATATGAAGTAAAATTGCAACTTGTTTATTTTTAAATTAAGCGCTTGCGTTTAAATAAACAATAAAATATCAATTTCTGGCAAGCTGCTAATAATATTTATAAAATTTTGTTTAAAATACTATAGTTTCAAAAATAATTAATTATTAAAAATTTATT
Source organism: Belba bartosi (assembly GCA_034693685.1). Classification (NCBI taxonomy): domain Eukaryota; kingdom Metazoa; phylum Arthropoda; class Arachnida; order Sarcoptiformes; family Damaeidae; genus Belba; species Belba bartosi. Next base: position 10,191 of record JAQFXP010001017.1, read on the forward strand.
AAATATAAAATTTAGTCATTTTTGTAATAATTAAAATTTACTAACACCCAGGTATAAGGCCCCAGCTCAGTCAACTTAGCCTTAGCTCCTCTGCGAAACTCTTCTGGATTATCGATATTCCAAATCCAAATCTTGTTACTGATAGGCAGAGGCACATCCATCCAGGCCTTTGTAATCTCATTGCCCTCTTTGATTACCATTTGGCTGTTCAGTCCGGCGCCGATTAGCATTGGAAAGCCGATCGTAATAAAGCCGCCAATGCCTGCCATTAGACCCCCAATCGTACCATACCTTCTAACTCGTCGTCGCAATACTACCGACTGATGTGTCGCCGAATTGATTAAAACCATTAAATTTGTGTATATTTTTTAGCTATATTTCAAATATATTTTTACTCTAAATATTGAAATCTTAGTTTTTGGTTAAAATCTCTTTTCTGAACATCTTTTATACTGTTTGACTAATTTGAGAATAAAGTAATAAATTTAATGTTTATTTTCAGATTGTTTTATAGAAATTTCAAATTCAAGGCTAAGACATTCATTATCATTATTCTAAAGAATTAAAAATATTGTTTTACAAAATATTGATTTTATTTTTTAACGTAAATATTAAAGAATATTCTCTAAAGTCAATAGAATTTGCGTTTACTTTATTTGTTTAAATATTCGTGCGAACAGACGCTTAATAATGTTATTGTGAAACAATTCGTAAAATGCATTGAAAAGGATATAAAAAAAAGTAATTTTTATTCTGTATTTTCAAAAATTACAAAAATTTCAGAAATAATTTAATAAATTAGATTTTTAATGTTTTTTTTTGTAAAAGTTTATATTAAAATAAATATTAAATAGGCAGTTTAAGCAGAAAAATAATTTAAATCAACAATATAAGATTTTTTTTGCAAAGTTGTTATATAATTTATTTAATAAAAATCATATAAAATAAACAATAGATAAATTTTTATAAACAGATGATACTTAACAAAAGTTGTTCTAAAAGCTTGACGTTTAATGTTGTACATGTACTTATAAAAAAATCGAGAATAACTTAATTAAAAAATATATATTTAAACTCTTTTTTTTAAATTAAACTTATTAAGTTTAGTGCTGAAATAATATATAGTTGAGGTTTAGATCAGAGAAACGTAGTAGGACAGTTTAATGTTTTGGCGAAGCGTTGACCAATTTTTTAAATTTTAAACTGCTGTCACTTTATTTAACTTAAACTTTATTTTTTTACCAATAAGTTGATGCTAATCCGATTAAGACTATAAAACATTAAACACTTAATTACGATACAATATATAAAAATGATTTTTTCAACTTATACTGTATATGAACTTTTGGAGAAAAATTTTATGCTAGACATGACTGCATCAATGACAAGAATTTTTGCTTTTTATGTTGCCTTTACTTTTATTATATTAATAAGTGTAATTTATAAATTAACAAAATAAAATTTAAAAAAATAGATACTAAGTAAAGTGTGATCAGTTTAAAATTAAACAAATGGTCAATTATTAATAATTTGCCGAGACATTAAACTAACAGAGAACTTTTTTAACCCAAATTTCGCCTATACTCTTTATTTTATAAAGAAAAAAAATAACAAGTGCTTAATTCTGGGCTAAACTTTCTTGCTTGTGTGCAATTAAAACAGTTTGTAGTAATTTTTATTTTATAAATTTTGTTACTAACATGTTTAGATGAAAATTTTTATTCTAATATTCATAGAAAATAGTTACAAATTTGAAACAGCTTTAAAATATAAATACTAAATATGAATACGTTATGAAAAATGTCAATAAACTTAATTATAGATTTGTCTCTGTTTTATATGATAATAATTTTGGCTTTAAATGTTAAATATGTTAGAAATGTCTATAAAATTGGTGTTGGAATTGCCGATATTACCGGACCAGCAGCCGAAATTAACATGGTTACAAAAAATTATTCTAAGTGCAGTGTTTTAAACTAATTTCATATATAAATAATTTGAATAAATAGATGGGTTACGCAAAGCCGGATCAGAACACAGCGGGAATACACTTCCGATTGTACAGTCGAGCGGTTATTATAGAGGACACTCAGGCACGCAGAATATGCTTTGTGTCCTGTGATGTGGCTATGATCTCACAAATTGTTAAATTAGAGGCAGTTGACAATTATTAAATAAAATTTTATTTTCATTTTTTTAAAATTTATAAAATAATTTAATAGGTTATCAAAGTTTTACAGCAGAAGCACTCTAGGTTATATGCTATAAATAATGTTATGATCTCGTCCACACATACCCATTCAGGACCGGGTGGGTTTTTGCAGTACCTACTCTATGACATACCATCCCTTGGATTTGTTCGGCAGAGTTTCGAAGCCATCAGAGATGGTATACTTCGAAGTATAGATAGAGCGCACTCTCAGCTAATTGTCGGCAAAATTTACTTCAATTTCGGTCAACTGTTTAACACAAATATCAACAGAAGTCCAACCGCTTATGCAAACAATCCTAGGGCTGAAAGGGTTAAATATGATGGAAATACCGACAAAACAATGACTGTTCTCAAACTGGTCGACCTGAAGAACAATAGTTTAGCTGCTATTGTCTGGTTTGCTGTGCATTGCACCAGTATGAACAATACCAACAGACTTATTAGTGGTGACAATAAGGGTTACGCATCCATGTTGTTTGAGGAACAGATAAATGGCAGGGGAACGGAAGGAAAAGTTAGTTTAAATTAAAAATTATATTTTAGATAATTTGTTAAATAATTATTGATTTTAGGGCCCATTTGTGGCACTATTTCCCAATTCAAATGAGGGCGACCTCTCGCCCAACACTAAAGGCCCGCATTGTCAGGATACTGGCCTTCCGTGCGATCTCAATACCAGTACTTGCAATGGAGATGTAGGTCTAGTCACAAAAAATTATATATAAAAAATTAGTTAAAAAATTTTCAGGTCTTAAAATGTGTGGCTTCGGGCCCGGGAGATGATATGTTTGAAAGCACCATGATAATCGGCAATCAACAGTATATGTTTGCCAAACAATTGTTCGATAGCGCCCAACAAGAACTAACCGGACGGTTAGAGTACATACACCAGACTATAAACATGGAAAAAGTAATTATAGTTCTGCCCAACAAAACCACTGTTAATACGTGTAGAGCTGCGATGGGATTCAGTTTTGCAGCTGGCACCACCGATGGCCCTGGTGTTTTTCCATTTCAACAAAGTAATCGATTGTTATTTTAAATGATTTTAATTACATTTTGAATACATTTTGTTAGGCATTACGTCAAACATATTATGGAATCGAGTGAATCGATACATTAGAATAGAGAATAAGGAAGTACTCGACTGTCAGTTCCCAAAACCAGTACTATTACCGATTGGAGATATAAAAATACCCGAACCCTGGGGGCCGTCAATAGTTCCGACGCAAATGTTTAAAATCGGAAAATTATTAATTGTTTCCGTGCCGTCAGAGTTCACAACAATGGCCGGACGGAGATTAAGAGCTGCGATTAAAACCGAATATGAAATGTATTTACCTGAGAGTAATGTCGAAGTAGTCATATCTGGTTTGTCTAACGCCTACTCTTCATATGTGACCACTTTTGAGGAGTAAGAGTTAATTAAATATTAAATAATTTAAAAATTTAATTAAACCTAACTATTTAATAGATACCAAGAGCAGCGATACGAGGGCGCGTCCACACTCTACGGCCCACATACACTTAGTGCATATATACAACAATTTCGATTATTAGCATTTCATCTAGCTAGAGACCAGCAAATAGATCCCGGGCCTCCCGAACCTAACTATCTAAACATACAAATTGGTCTAAAAGGAGACAATCTTCTAGACTGTACGCCAAGAGGTTACAGGTTTGGTAATGTACTACAGGAACCGAATGATCACTACAGTGTCGGCTCAACAGTAACCGTCACATTCGTGAGCGGAAACCCCAGGAATGACGTGAGAGCCGAAAGTACTTTCCTTACAGTTGAGAAATTAAATGCAAACGAAAATTGGGAATTGATTGCAACAGATGCCAGTTGGGAGACCAAGTATACAATGTCTTTCAACCTAATCTAAAATAACTTTCATCGACAATCTATTTTTACTGTATCTAGTACGTTTAATTTTAATTTAGATTTATTTGGATGAAAAATGCCATTGATTTGATTCCGTGTGAGAGCACAGCATTCGTTATTTGGGACATTCCCGACGACACAGAGCCCGGAGTCTATAGGATCAGACATTTCGGTAATTATAAAGATTGGACGCAAAATATCTTTTCTTACAATGGCGTAAGTTAATTGTTGCTTGATAATTTTTGATTGATTTTAATTTAATTAATTTATTTTTTAGACTTCGAGTTCATTCAATGTTTATGCATAATAAATAATTATAAAAATATGTTCAAATTGTTGAATGTTAGTTTTAGTAAATGAGTTAAATTTATTTATTTATTTATTTTATTAACAATTTTGAATTGAATTTATTTTCTTAATTCTCACTTTTACATTAAATTAGTGTTTCTAGTTAAATTAAGTAATTTCATATAGCTTTATATAAATTTGCAAGTTAAATAAAAGTCAAAGATTTTAAATTCAAATATATTCTTATTTTTTCATTTTATAAAATATTTCTTTTGTGTTATTGTTAATATTTATTTAAATATAGTTTTTTTAAATTTAATTAATTAAAAAATTTGTGTTTTTTAATAGTTTTATTATTTTTACGAACATTGGTTTTAACATTTTTATTTATTTAATTCGAACAATTTACATTAACACCAATTTTTTATTTGAATCATCATGTTAGTTTATTATTGCACTCTTTGTCGTAATCATCAAATAATAAATGTTGAGTAGAATTCAAATACTGATTGAGTGGACAGTCGACCAGATTCTGACAATCAGTAAATGGTATCGAATAAGGAATTCCTGTATTAATGATCGTTTCGTTTTGATAGAAAAGTCTAACGAAATAATCGCTTTTCGAAACGGAATTCCTCTTCTCATGCAATTCGAAGAGAAGTGTTGCTCCAAATGGCGGCAATTGATCGTTGAATACATCCAATGCGTGCATAAGATATGCGATATTTGTGTCATGAGTTGAATAAACAAATAATTTCTTGTCATTTGTGTTATTCAAAACTTTTTGAATATTATTATTCAATTCCTTAACCAAAGCGCCGGCTTTTAAGCGCTTAATGATAGGACTGTCGGCACTGTATCGATAGATCATTTGATGCGAATAATACAATTGATTTACTATTTTTTGCTCTTCTTCTTCAGTCCAGGTGTTGTTCCAATAATAATTTGTATCAATCTCGATTTTTAAAATACTATGAACTGCCCCTGCTGACTCTATGCTATCAATTGTTTTTCCCACAATTTTGCTCACATTTTCGTATAAATCCTTATATTTTAATACAAAATTCTTGATAACCGATCGATTGGATATTTTTTGTGTTTCGATGTTTACAACATGACAATCTTTCTAAAATAATTAAAATATTTAATTTATTTATAATGTTAATTATTTAGCTAAAGAGTTGACTAATAAATTTAATAAAATTAAACAAGGCAAATGTGTTTTGAAAAAAATGTTTGCTTTATTTCTATATAATAATAAATATAAAATTAGATTTCAAACCCCTTCCAGAAGAATGTCTTCATGTTTGGGCATAAATGTTTGGATTGGAAAGGGTTGCCATATTTTGCCCAACTGTGCATCGGTTCCATTATTCCATTCCCACACTAATTGTTTTGGCGGATAAGCGCCGGATAGTAGACATGAAGTGCTTTCGAGACACCTCTCGGTTATAGCACTTCTTGTGAACACTTCTCGCGGCGAGTATTCAATACCCAAATAGTCGTTGTATTCGTTTCGTATGAATTCCCCCAATTTATACATTCGATACTTGCCTTTTGTGGTCAACTCTCCAATACCGTCCGGCCAGTACTTCGGGTCTTTGTAGGGATCGTTTGGCAAATCTGTGAAATCTACGGGCGATCTCTCTCCATGTCTGTGCACTATCTGCAGGAGTTTTAGAGTTGAGATGTCGTGGTTTGGCCAACGATTACTGGCATTACTTTTACTCAAACATATAATCAATGTATATATTATTAAATTATTAATTATTTTATTCATTATAGATGTATTAAACTTTAAAAATATAAAACTAAATTACAACAGATTAAAAGCTAACAAAAATCTAATTTGTTGCAACAAATTTAAATCTAAAATATTGAGTTTCGATATTTGTTAATCTGATTTGACATTTAATACATATTTTACTTAAATAAGTATTACTTTTATCTAAAGTACTTTATAATTGTTTTTACGCATTTCTGATAAATAATTGTTATAAATCAATGATGGCAACTTTTGACCTGAATTGTTAAATGTTTTCGCTGTATAATTGTTTTAATTAAAATTGAAACTTAAAACTATATTTTTAATTAATAAAACTTATTAAACTTGTGGAAATAATTTGTATCAATAAGAAATTTTGATTTAAGTTTACTAGTAATAGCTATAGATTTAGTTTAATAATTTTGTTTTATTTCACATTAAATTTTTTGCATGCAAAGTTAACAAATATTTACTGTAAACTCGCTTTATTTCAAATCTTTAGTTAGTTCTATTATAAATAAATGATACGTGTATTAAAAAAAATTACAATATATTTTAGTTTAAAGAATAAAATTTATTATATTAAAAATTTAAGTTTACAGTGATAAAATTTGTAATAATTATCGGTAAAACATTAAACATATATAAAATTAAAATTTTAATTTATTTAATTCAAAAATATACAATTAATAATTAAATAATATATTAAATACGATTTAATATTTTATGAATTTATTTACATTTAAAGTAATTTTTTACAGAATATAAACAATAAAACAAATAACTTAATTATTTCAAAACAGTTGTCTGAATAAGAATAACTGTATAAGAAATTACGGCCGAAATGATGGCGACAACAGTCGACAAATGAATGTCGAAAAAAGTCGAAGCATTGAACGAAATATCTTTACTTATCTCTGATATCAATTGTAAATCAATTTTTTCGGACACTCGTCGACAACAATCATCTCTATTATGATTAGCGCATAAGTCATGGCTCACATTGCGCTCAAGAAAATGTACGAATGATTTGATTGAGTTATACAATAAATCACACGAATAGCACAAACAGATAATTATTAGAAAATGAGTTAACATTATAAGTGAATGATTGACAATGAGTTGAATTGGAATTAATTCAAATCGAATGACAATACGACAAATATCTGTTATTATTATTAGCGATGAGTTAATTATGATCAAGAGCAAAATTGGTGATAGCGATGCGTTCAATTCAGTTATGTTTGTTTTTAATTGGATTAACATATTATAGAATTCAATCAATTTATATGAATTAAACTTTTGTTTGAGATAATCGATTTGATAGGAAATGGTTTGGCTTTTGTAGTAAATAATTGCAATAACTGATGTCGGGATGAGTACATCAAACGGACCGATTATGAAGACAATTAAAAAAGTAAAACCAGAAATCGGCTTGTTCATTGTTACTACAAAAATTACTGTATAGAGAAATGTGACAAAACTTTGCGCAAAAATGGTATAAAATCCAATATTTCGGTCATTAAGCGGACATTCGGCGACTATTTTCGTTAGAATTGATTCCAAAATTTTTTTGCCTTTAATTAGATTTATTACATAAATGTAATACAAAAGAAAATATTGGCTAAAAACTGATATCTTTAGCAAGGTTAGCACCATGGCGAATTTGTCATCATCATCATGCTTCTCTTCAAATAGAAAGAATGAATATTTTAAAAGCCAAGCAATAGTCGTCATATGAATGATTGGTAGTATTATATTCCAAAATAAAGACAAATATTTAATTAATTTGTTGTTTAATTCAAAGCCACTGTAAGACAGACCATAGAGTCTGTGAATAAATATTATAAAATTCAAACTATATGTATCAGATCTTAACTCGGAACTCATTTTGCACTAGTTTAGTTTTATTTTATTAGACACTCTTTTGTTCTATAACTTGATAGAAGATTTTCCTGTCTAAATATATTTGCCGCTAGTTGTGCAACATGCTTATTTTATTACATTTTATTAAGCAAACTCAATTCAAATAATTGCGTTTTTGTTAATTTAATGCAATTTTCTATATTTAGAGCAAACATTTGTTTTGGAAAAACAAGTAATTTATTGATTAAATAATAATTGACTAAACAATGTATATAAAGTACTTTTTTGTTTTAACCAAATTGTTGTTCAGAATAATTACTGTTATAATTAAATTAGTATTAGGAATGCATATAAATAAATTAACATGAGAGATTTATGTTAAAGTTTTTAAAATATATGTTTGTTAAAATTTTAGAATTGTATCAATATTTATTGTATAAACACACAAGTTATTGTCATTAAGTTTTATTTTTATATAGCTTGTCATATGTTTCTTATTATATAAATTATAGATAATAAATATATATTAAATAAATATTAAATTTAATTAAAATTAACTAGGATATAAATATTGACAATACTAGCTAATTTATTATTATAATAATTAACGTTAATAATTAAATTTTGTTAACAACAATAGCTAAATTTAAATCATTTTAAAACACTGTATAAATAATTGATTGATTGGTTTATAAAAAAAATTTTAATAAAATAAGTTTTATTAACAATTTTATTCAAAATTACCTCTTTAAAACTAATTTACTTACAAGTTAGTATAGAAAATATATTCTGAGTTTGAAAATGTTTAATTTAATTAATTATTTAAGTTAGATCATTTGTTAAATACAGATACAAACCAAAAACTTGTTTTAAGTAAAAAATACATTTATCTTCCCGATTTGCCAAGATCCAAAGAGAACTTTTTTGTTTGTTGGTTTTTAAGTCAAAATTAAGATATTTGTTTTAGTCAATTTTTTAATTTAACAAAATTTAGCCTAAATTCAGTTTTAACTAATTAGTTTGGTGAATATTGCAAAAGTAGCAACAACAAATGCTTTTTTACTCTTTCCTGTTCTTAATAATAGCAGAACACATTACAAAAGTTTATTAATTTTAAACAAAAACTTTTAGGTGTATTTTTATATTTATATTAAAGAGTTATATTTCTAAACAAAAGATGTCGTGGTTGATTTATTAATAAATTAATTTTGAATTTTATGTAATACTTAATTTCTTAATTGTTGTCTATTAATTAATTAAGTTATTTATTCAAGAAAATTACTTGTTTGTTTAATTAAATTAATAAATTTTTAAAAATTAATTTAAATAAATTGTTAGAGACACATGTCTAATCTAATAATCAAGTAATCTTTTAAATACACATCTATAAATAATTTAATTAATAATTTCAATTTAATCTAATTTTTATTTTTGCTTAAATTGTAACTTAATATAATTAGCAAAATTAAATACCAAAAGCCTACAAAAATAGCTGCAGTTATCTATTTAAAGAATATTTCAAACTATGTTAACTTAAAATATGAATTACAAACTGTAATATTAAAATTAAATCTAATATAAGATCAGGAATCGAGAAGATCCCTTGATCCAGGGGGGGATCAGGGGAGGAATTTTTCTTAAAATTGTGGCCAAAAACCTAGGGGGGGATCAGGGATGGGATTTTTCCAAAAACGCTAAAAACCCATATATTTATAATGAAATTTTCCCCAATTTAACTGGATTTAAACCGGATTTAGCACCAATTTAGGGAAAATTTCCTAATTTTAAGCAAAAAAAAAACAAAAAATTTGCCGGCCGCCTTTGGCGGCCGGCAAACGTCGAGGGAGGGTACCTTTTCTCGTACCAAATGCTAAAGGGGGGGGGGAATAAATCCAAATTTTCAAAATCAGGGGAGATTTTTGCCTGATCTCCCCTTCTCGATCCCTGTATTAGATTTATAGTAATATTGACTTAATTAAATCAATAACAAGTGATCCTTCACTCATAAGAAAGTTGACATTTGACTCATTGGTAATTAACATCTTAAAACAGCCAAGTACAATTAAGGTACAATATTTTCAGCATATAAAATTAACCTGATTGAGATAAATTAATGATTGCTTTTTTTGTATTTTGAAAATTTAACACAAAAGTAATCCTGGTGTTATATTGTAATATGCTTGGAGAGTGCCTGTGCAGACCATAGCTTCCGATACTGGTAGTGGCTCTCCCGCCATGTGTTGAGAGTGAATGTCATTCCAGTGGAGGTGTAGTGAGTGTTGAATCGCCGGCTTATGCTGTGGTTCCAGTGTTGACCCAAATGGTAGAGACATATCAGTTGTCGAGAGGAAGGGTTCTTCTCGACCAGAGATTGGTTTCTCTCAATTGCAATCACTGAAGACATACTTAAACTTAAATAATAATAAACACTTAAATAGTCTTTATATCCTCTTTATTGCACTCAATACGCATTAGACATTCATCTCTTTAGAGTTAGACATCAATTGATTATATATATTAATATTAAAAATACATTTCTTTTATTACAAAAATATTAGTTCAAAACGCATTCGGATTACAATTCAAGTTATATCAGAATATTGATAGTTATCAGTATTGAAAATAAACTTAAACTTAAATTTTATATATGTTTTAACTTAGAAGCATATTATAATTCTATCTGCATATAACAATATTATGAGATTTGATTACATTTACTCATTAATAAAATTACTTTTTTTACAAAAGACAAACATTTATTAAACATACATTAAAAGTTAGAATTTAGATAAAATTACATAAGACTTGATTCCGGAAAGTCATTATAACAAAAATATCACAATTATTACAAATAATAAAAGATATAAAATATCAAATTTTGACAAAATGCAGTAAAAACTATTAAATTGCAAAGAATAATTTTAAACCAAATTATGAATTACACATTCATAACACTACCACATTTGAATGTTTATCCAAAAAATACAAATACCATAAACTTTTATAATAATATAATAATAATTTTTAATTTATACTTTTTAAATTATACTTAATTTAAGATCATAAGAAATTAATTTAATTTTTAAAAATTATTTGAATTAATGCAATATTTTTACATGCCGCTGAATCAATTTTCAATGCTGAAAATTAAACATAAATAAAATAAAAAAAATATACAATTAAATAAATAAATTTAACTAAATTTATTGCAAATTTTAAATGCATTTATATATACATGGTAAAATATTAATATGAATATAAGCTCGGGGTGTTTTTATATAACATAAAATATTAATTGATAGAAATAAATAAAATATATGTTATATATATTTAGAAACATAGAATTTTATCTTACAATGTTTTAATAAAATAGTCTCCATTAGGATCAACAATAAATTTAAAAAAAAAATTTAATCCATCTTTCGATTTTAAACCTAATCTAAAAGCTTTAATCATATTTTGATCTCTAATTCGTATTTTAGTTCCGGCGATGAGTTAAAGCGAGTGACTCTTCAAAAGCCGATTTCTCGTCATTCAGATCTCACACAACAGCATAAAATGAATTGAACAAAATTTTTGGATTCAATGTTGAGTTAACTCTAAATGTAATTCAAGTTTTTGCTCATATAGTGTTGACCCTTAGACTCGAGACTTAATATTTGTAAAATCAATAATAAATAATAACAAATACAAATTAATATGTCTTAAACATATATTAATATATATATAATATATATATTAAATAACAAAATTTATTATTTAAATTTTTGCTATATTACTCACTACAGTAATTAAATAAGTTAAATTAAATTTTACTATATTATAGGGATTGAGAAGATTTGCCGATCCAAGGGAAGATCAAAGAGGCGATTTTTTCTCAAAAAATTTGCCCAAAAACCGAAGGGATTTTTCTAAAAAAAAGCTTAAAAAATCTATATATTTATGAGAAATATAATACAATTTAACTGAATTTAAACCAGATTTAGCAACAATTTAGGTAAAAAATTTTCAGTTTTGGCCAAAAAATCTAAAAAACTTGCCAATAACATAATAACATAACAGCCAAAGGAGGAACCTTTTCACAGTTTAAAATTAGAAAAGATTTTTGGCTGGGGGGGGGGGGGGGG
>JAQFXP010001018.1:0-22331 GCA_034693685.1 Belba bartosi
ATAGTAAATTATAATAAATTTTTTAATTATTATTTTGTCGACAATTGCCCGCACATTGTCGGCCGTCCACCCAATCTATTACCAAAATACTTATTTGTCGAACCGGATTGGTATTCGCTCGCACCGACAGGTTTAACACCTGCGTACGATCGGTTTGCGCGCAACAAATCAACAATTTTGAAATCATCTTCTCTTTCGGGTTTTAATTCCCGACCACTTCGGCGCTATCCATCGCTTCCATTTATAGTTGCGAATATACCTACCGCTCTTGCGTGGCCTCAACAGCCACCACAACCAGTAGTGATGGCACAGCGCGACCCGAAGTTAGAGCTCTTTAATGAAAAGAACAAATTAAGTGCAGATAAATGGCTTAATTTGTTTGAAGACGTTTTACGCGCGACTAACACCAACACAGATACAGATAAAGCGATAAAACTTATGTGTTATCTGTCTGACGATGCGCTCGAATACTATTCAGACAAAATAGCGCCAAACTTGGACCGAATGCAGGAGCTCTCTCACCGATCGCTTCGGTATTATCACTATTTCGCCGCTTATTGCCGCTCAATAACGAGTCCTTTCGCGCAATGACTCGATTAAGTCATACTATGACAAACAAATGGCATTTCTCGGGCGAAAATCGCTCAGTGATGAGCATAAATGTGATTCACTCACTGAAGGCCTGCCCGAGAGCTATCAATTTAAAATGTTTGGCGCGAATGTGACTACTCCTTCTGATTGGTTCCGAATGGCTGTCCGACTCGAAGCGCAAATGAATAAAAATCGCGCTTCAGTCCCACAACAGACTCTTAACAAGCCCTTTGCGCACAAGAGTCACTGCACAGCTACTCTTCATCACTGTGATTGCGAATCACATCCAAGTGATGCCAAACGCTTCTCAAAGCCATCGACATTGCGCTTTAATTTTAAAGATAAGGCTCCATATCCTTGTAAGTTCTGCAAAAGGATGGGCGCGACTGAGTACCATTGGCACCGGGAGTGCCCAAACCGGACAAAACAAGAGACAAATTTCGAAAAAAGCTCCTCTTCTCGCCCGAACTCTCCGAAAAACGAGTCAACTTTGTGTACAGTTAACTCCTCTACTGTACAACATCGAACACCATTTGATAGTTTTATCACAATCGAAGGTGTTGTTGACAAATGTCGAACACACGTTGTTCTCGACACCGCTTCCTCAACAAACCTGACTTCGTATGAGTTCGCGCGAGACCAGAAAATACAAATTAATAAATCGGAGCGAAAGCTGTTAAAGCTTGCCGGAAGCTCTGTATGGACTGTCGGAACAGTTAACATAACTGTTCAGATCGAGCGCGAGTTCTGGCACATCGATGCCGACGCTGTCGCGAATTTTAATTACAATTTACTTTTGGGTAAACCGTCGCTAAAATTGTTCAGAATTGTTATCGATCGCGATAAACAGATAGCTTGGGTTAAACCAGATTTGCTCCAAAGTCGGTTCAACCGCCTCTTCACACAAAAACAAACACAAAAATTGTGCAAAATTTTTGTATCGATTCGAACGCAGTTACCAATACTGCGCACGCAGACCACTTAATCTCATCAAACCGGAAGTCAGTTCAAAACGCTGGGGAGAGGGATATCGCACACAAGTACGACAACAACAAAGAATTGTCGCGAATTTTGGCAAAATTTCGACATATTTTTGCGCAAACAAACACCGATTTGGACCAAATATCAATCGAAATGCACCGAATCCATACCCAAAACAATAAACCGATAGCACATCGCCCGCATCGACAGTCTGTCGCGAACGCCGAAGAGACGTCGCGTCAGTGTCAAGAGCTGTTGCGCTTGGGGTTGATCTGAGAGTCGCGATCCCCATATGCAGCTCCAGTAACACTGGCGTCAAAAAAGGACGGTTTGAAGCGCTTGTGCATCGATTATCGCGAATTGAATATTCACACCATTCCCTACAAAGAGCCAATGCCATTGATACCGGATGTTATCAAACGGTTATCTAAAAGCGCGCTTTTCACCAAACTAGACGTGGCCTGAGGGTACTGGCATGTAGAGATGCACCCAAATGACATCTCAAAAACGGCATTTGTCACCCAGGATGGCCACTACGAATGGTTAGTTCTCCCTTTTGGCCTTAAAAATGCGCCAGCAACTTTTCAGCGCGTAATTCAGAACGTAATTGGTGACCTAACCGGAAAAGGTGTCATCAATTACTTTGATGACATTATAATCTATGCGCGAAATGCCGAAGATCACAACAAACTGCTCGAAGCAGTTCTGGAGCGACTCAGAGATCACAACATAAAACTTCGTAAAAAGAAGTGTGAGTTCGCAGTGACTTCAATGGAATTTTTAGGCCATATTGTGTCTAATGGCACAGTGCGGCCGCCGCCTAATAAAATCAAAGCGGTAATAGACTTTCTGACGCCTACAGAAATCTTCAAGAATCGACGCCTTCTTGAAGAAAACCAGCGCTTAAAGGGTTTTGCAGTATATCTTTCGGAATATATACCGAATTTCTTGATCATTTGCGAACCATTGACTCGATTATTACGCAAAGGTATACCTTTTGAGTAAAAACGCGATCAACAAAAAGCATTCAATTCACTCAAATGCGCGCTCAGTAGTGAACCGGTTTGCGCAATATTTGACCCGAATGTCAAATGCGAACTCCATACCGACGCGTCAACTATCGGTGTTGCCGGTATTCTCATCCGAAACAAACATCCGGTCGCGTATTTTTTACGCCGCCTATCGAAGGCCGAGTTAAACTACTGTGCGACAAAACTGGAAAGTTTGGCAGTAATTAACTCAATCGAGCGCTTCCGTATTTATCTCGAAGGCGTGCCCTTTACACTGGTTACCGACCACTCAGCGCTCAAATGGCTTTTAAAGTTTCAAGAGTCGAAACTACGTTTCTTCAAGTGGGCAAAAGATCTATCGACGTATACGTTTGACATTGTTCACAAACTGGGTCGACTGATGGCTCATGTCAACGCCCTCTCGCGCGCACCAGTATGTATGAGCACCAACACAGGTGTGCACCCGATCACTAACAACATATTAAATGACAACACATTAGAGCAATCATTTGCTACTGATGTCGCGCTTACGCTCGAACAGGAATTGATTCAAACGTATAAATGTTTAACAACAAGAGTTCGTTCACAAAATTGAATTTTGATTCCCGAAAATCTCATTTATTTTGTACTTACCCGTTGTCATGACGACATTGGTCATCCTGGTTCGCGCAAAACACTAAAGCGCGTCAAACAATCGTTTTTCTGGTCATCGATGATCAAAGACATCAAAGAATTCGTAAAAACTTGTCATTTGTGTCAAATGACAAAAGCGCCCAATCATCCAACGTATGGCAAACTACAGCCATTGCCGTCACCATCGGTTCCATTCGAATTCCTGGCAATTGATACCGTAGTGATGGGCACTTCGGCGCGCAATTCAAAGAAAAAGTACATTCAAGTACTCATCGATCATCACTCTCGCTATGTCTGGGCTAAGGCTACGCCCAATAACACAGCACAAGCTGTTGTCTCGTTTGTTAATGAAATCTTGAAGACAACTAACCCAACTGTTTCAATAACACTGTTGTCAGACAACGGAACAAATTTCAAATCTCGACTCTTCACTCGATTTTTCGACAAGAAAAACATAACTTGCGTATATACCAGTCCTTATTACCCGCAGACCAATGGCGTCTGCGAGAAAGTAAACAAAACTCTTGTGATTGGCCTAAAGCTAGCGCTCCAGCACTCACCGCAAAAAAAGTGGTCAACACTTTTACCAGATGTTGTCTAAAATTACAACAACACTATACACGACGTTACGCAATACTCGCCTGCATTCCTCATGTATGGACGCGATAGTATTGAATCAACTGATGATCTGAATCAAACGCGTGCATTGGCTACCACCCGAACACAAAAATTCAAACGATTAAAGAAGACACAACACGGTGCGCGACACCCGTCGCTTGTCCTCGATGTTGGAGACCTCGTTAAGCGTCGCCAACTTTTGAATTTGCCAACACTTCAAAAGTTGTCGCCCAAATTTGACGGACCATTCGTTGTCGTCGCGCAGACATCGAATACAAATTATCGAATTAAAGATATGTCGGACATTTCG
Source organism: Belba bartosi (assembly GCA_034693685.1). NCBI lineage: Eukaryota > Metazoa > Arthropoda > Arachnida > Sarcoptiformes > Damaeidae > Belba > Belba bartosi. The sequence goes on from JAQFXP010001018.1 coordinate 4,144, forward strand.
CGCGAATTACATCTACATGTTTGCCAACTCGAGCCCTATTTCGCGCGTTCGACATTTCTCTCATCCAACGCTTCCGCCAACGCCTTTTATAACGCCAAAGTTAAAACGCCGGGGAGTGAGGCGAAGCGTTTTTTAATCTAAAAATTATACTTGTTTATAATTATTATTTATAACTATTCGAAACGCTATTTATGTAAAACTGTACATGTTCAGTTCTGATAGCGCTTTTCATTCCGCCCAACTCTAACTAGTTGTTTTATGTTTGCGACTCAACTATAGTCGCATCGATTGTATTGTATTTTCGATTATAAATTAAATTAAATTGTTGTCAATCGCTTGCGCTCTACATAATTAACTCATTCGCGCGACTCATCCAATATCAGCCAATTTCTGATTACTTTTCGTCTCCGAACTGATCGTTATCTCAGCGCAAGACTTATCGCGATTTGCATCGATTCCAATACAACTCCCGTCGACACAAGACAACTGGCTTTACAATAGCGCTAATCAACTTAAACCACAACACATCCGCGCCTTTCGTATCACTTGATACCGCCAGCGCTATCACCGACAACAGCAACAGCGAAGTCGACGTCAAAACACGTGACGCCTCCCAAACGCCCGTCACACTATCAAAAAAATAAATCAAATTTCCGTATTATTAATAAATAGGTTCAATCTTTTTTCGCTATTATAATAAAGATAATGAATTTTATTCTTTGTAAATAGAAAAATTAAAAATTTTTCCGCTATTATAATAAGACTTTAAACCTAAAATTTTTTCTCATACTAATATGATAGGCGAGCCGCCGCGAAGGGAGGACGGGGGGGGGGTAAGACATGGTAAAATTAAATTCTCCAAAAATGTATTAATTATTTAACATGCAGATTTATTAAAAAATTATGAAATTTTCAGAATATAATTAATTAACTAAACAGATGTTTGCTCTTATGATGCCAACGGAATTACATTTGTTTTCAATTTAACAATAGAGTATATAATAAAGCAAAAATTATTAAATAATTCACTTGTGTTCTGATATATTAATTCAAATATGAATTCCTTGATTCAATTCTTTGGTGTCTTATTTGTGGTCTATGGGTTTAGTAAGTATTGATATTTGTTTTCAATTACGTTAAATTAATTTTTAATTTTTTCTACTATAGGTCTGTGCAATTTATCAAATAGAGCAATTCTGCACTGCAATATTTCAATAGTAATATTACATGATTAAATCTTTTTAATACTCAGAGATTGAGCGTCTATTAATTTATAAATTGAGAATCAAAGACAAAAATTTTTTTTCGATTATTCCAAATCAGTTTAATTGTAGTAAATCGGGTGTCAAAGCAATTATTTTGTGACGGGCGTTTGGGAGGCGTCACGTGATTAGACGTCGACTTTGCTGTTAATGTCGGTTATAGCGCGAGCGGTATCCGATTGTTACGATTGATGCAAATAAGTTGTCGCATAAATGAGAATTAGTTATAATTCGAGTTGAGTCGCGCTATACGTCCAGTGATTGTGAGACCAGTTGTCTTGAGTTTAGTTGAGTTATCAATTGATGTGCTCTGAGTTGTGAGTCGAATGCGGAGCAGTAGAGCGACTAGAGATGAATTATAATGCGATTGTAGGCCAAGTTGTATATCTGGTGCGAAGGAGTAGTACGACTGGCAATGAGTTGTCGGTAATGTGTGTCGCGGCTGAAATAGTGATTGGTTTGTTGTTAATTTGCCATCGATTGCGCGGCGAGAATGCAATCAGTAATGGATTGATTAGTTGAGACGCGCGCAAAGAGACAATATCTGATACACAAATGCAGTTAGATAACTATATATTTAATAATCACTGATTTGAGCAAAACATTACAATTGATGAGCCGCTGAGCGGTAACTGACTGCGTGTTGAGTCTGGGCTGCGACAAAAATACAACTAAAAAGTGTAATTGAAATACAATTGAGATATACTATATGTGTAGTCATAGTCATTAGCGCAAACTAAACAATTACAGTTTAGATATGAGTCGCGCTATAAGTTGCAATAAGCAAGTACAGTTTAATGACGAGCGCGCTTTGACTGTTAAATACAGAAAAAGTATAAATTTAATTAATATAAATTTGGCTTCGCCTCAATTTACAAATTTAATGTTTATGGGACTGGTTTTAATCTAATTGGCCAAAAGCAGATGATAACAGTTGAAACAGATAAATTAATTAAGTTATTGGTCCTTAAAGGCAAAAACTTATTGCGCTCACAATTAAGGAATAGTTGGCTAAATATAAACAGTCGGTTAGCTTAATGCAATCTATAAGTAATTAAAAGAGAAAAATTTTTCAGTGGATATGCGACACAAAACATATTGATAAACGCCAAACACAGAATCGCAATAGTTGTCCTTGCTAAGCAATCTCTTCAGATCCCAAAAAAATTCTTAAAAAATCTAGTGGTCAGAGGAAAAATTTGACATAATTAGCAATCTGCGGGACAGTAATTTTAAATTATTTGGTGAAGTGCCACGGGTGAATTACTTGAAACAACTGTTTCTAAAGTGACACACTTTAAATGTTTTATGGCCTGGAATTGTGTTATGGGGATTTGTTGTTGGCTGACTTGCCAAACGTTTTAAAAAAATAGATGCAAAATTTTTTGTTAAAATTTTAAGTGACAATTTGGTTTAATTGGCCAAAAATTTTATCATTAAAAACCACTTTATATTTTAATTCGATAATTATCCAAAACACAAATCAAAGTTGACATAAAAATGGCTAAACAATAGCAGTGTGGAACAACGCTAATGGCTTGTATATAGTCTCTAGCAATAATTTATGGGACTATATTGTTAGAAATTGCAATACCAAGTGCAAAAAAGTAAATGAATATTTTTTGGAACTGATTGGTAAATTAATTGATAAAATTCCTAAACAAGTAGAAAATGTTATTAAGGCTAATGCCGTTAATATAAGATATTAAATGTCTCTAAATAACTAATTAATTGTAAAGGCATATAATATATATAATAAATGTCTCAAATAATTATAATTTATCTCTTTCAAATAATTTTTATAATATATTTTATAAAACAATGTTTATATCTCTTCTTCAGACAATTTTGAATATTTTTTTATATTTAATGTATTTTTGCAATAAATTTGTTTTATTTTAATTTAATAAACTCGAAAATTGAATTGATCACAAAAATGTTATACAACTTTAAAAATTATATTTTGTTAAATTTTCAATCTTGCAAATAATTTTTTACAAATAATGTAAAATAAATTAAAATTAAATTAAAATTGTTAAAATTTTAGTTATTAATAGAAATTTATTGTTTGTTCTAATTTTATTAATGCATGGTAAAAATAAAGTTTGATATATTTTTAACTTGATTTTAAATAATTATATTGTTGACTTTGTTTCTTAGATTTGAAAAACTATTTAGATTAGAAAAATTGATTAATTCAAACATTATAAAAATTATGTCTGAAAAACATATCTAGTACATCTCCGTTATCTCTTTTAAACACCTGTAAATAAGGTTAAAATGTTTTCGAACAGTAGTCAATCCCACTTACAACGAACGGATCGGTTCCACCAAATTCGATTATTATAATCGGGATTTGTATACTACGATTATAACTTAATGTATATATATATATATTTTTTAAATCATGACCGAGGGCTACTACCTGCACAACCGGGGATTTCAACCCAGTCAGGAATCGTCACTTCACCGTGAGGTATGGTGACGAGGATAGTGTCACAGTTTTAAGAGCATACACCAATAAACGGCGTTTGATAAACAACGCGTGGTTGTCTTACCCCACCAAAGCTCAATTTAACTTATAAAAAAATTACCTCGGACGGGGTTTAATTTATATTGTTATTCCGTTCTTAATATTTTTTTTTATAAGCGGACATTTGTTGTAAGTGTGTTCGTTATAAGCGGGATGGAGTGTATTTAACTTCCGTAAAGTCAATGTGAGATTGCGTATTTGTTAATACATAAAGAAATTTTATCCCATGTGTTTATATTGTATAAAATTGAAATCGATTTTTTAAAATACGTTTTAAAGTTTAAAAATTATAAGAAATTTAACACTTACTAAATTAAAAATTTCAAAATTATATCAAAATGGACGCCAAATATTTGATAAAAATCGTAATCACTTTTTGTTTCATTATAATATTTGTTTTAAACGTCAATGGTAATTTAACAGTTTTATTTTTATTTTTACAACTAAATTATAAATATAATAAATTTTTATTTAAAAAATAAATTTAATTTATACCGTTTTTATAATTTAATTTAAAACATAAAACTTATTAATATTTTATTTTGTAGCAAGAAAGTGTGTTCATCATTATAATTGTCGTGCTGGACGACTTTGCATTCAAGAATATTGTGAAAAAAATGAATAAAATGAAAATTTTTAAATATAATTTTTTAAAATTTTTATTTGTTTAAAACAGTTTTTAAATAACAATTTAATTATATTTTAAAAATTAAAACATTAAAATATATCCAATTTTTTTTTAGTAAAAACATTAATTTTATAATAAATTTTTAAAATTATTTATGTATTAAATTAAACTGAATAAAATTAAAATTTATATAACGGATCAATAACTTATATCTTATTATTAACGACAAAATTAAATTAAACTTTACTATTTTCAACAATATTGTATTAAAGATTAGAATTTAATAAAGAAAATTGAACAGTTTTGTATTTAAGTTAAAAGAAGAGCTTAAAGTTAACATGGTCACTTCATCCTGATGAATAGATAGAAATCTTATTAAGCGAACAAACAAGACATGGTGGTTGGTCAAACGAGCAATTGTTTATAAAATTTAAAATAAGGTTAAATATGTTTTTAAACAATATTTGCATTTCTTAACCTTCATTTTGAAATTGCGTATTTTTATTAATACAAAAGTAATTTTTATTTCCATTTGTGTAAACTCGAGTTAGATTTATTTATTGCGTTTTGTAATTTAAAAGTTATAAAAAAATTAACATTTAAAAATAATAATTCTATCAAATAAACGCCAAATATCTACTTTTAGTTAATTTCTAATAACTTTTAAATAATAATCAAAATATGCATAAAATTAATTTTTTTTAAAATTCGATTAGATAAGTTTTAAAAATTATAAACTAAATATCACGTTGACATTATTGACCGGATTTATTAAATACATATGAAATACTTAACCAAAATTTTTTTCCCGTTCCTCAACACCTGTGTTATACCCGGGGATAATCTATTTATATTTAATTTTTATAAGTGTCAATGAATGAATGAACAAACTGGATTTCTATTAATGACGCAATAAATGCTTTAATGTTGAAATTATTGTATGATTTCAACTTTAATATAGATATTGCATAATATTTTTGTCGTTAAAACTCAATATTAGTGTCAAACAAGACTTCACTGATTGTAGTCATAACATCCGATAACTGATTACTATAACTGAAGACAATTCTCACAATTTATGAGTTTATACATACAGTAAATATACGACAAAAATATTTAAAATTTGTTTTATTGCGTTATAAAAAATAGTTGGAAAACAGTTTATATTTTATAATAAATACTTTTTTTGTTAAGTAATATTAATATATTGTTTAATAAGAAGTCGTTTTAAAAGTTATTATTTTTTTGTATTAATATTTTAGTTTAATTTATGTAAAAATGTCTTTAAGTAAAGCATTGAAAAGTATTTCCATAAATGACTCAATTATAGAGAGAAGGGATTCATTCGGTGATAGAGTTTGTGACGACTTGTGTATTGAGTTATTGTCTTATCTCTCACTCGAAGACCAGTTCCGATGCGAATGTGTGTCCAAACAGTTCCGGAGATGTCTTCACCGAAAACAATACGATTTAGAAATAATTGAAAATCATTTGTTTGGAACAGTTTATGTCGAAAATATTGAAATTTTTGACTTAATTCTCAACAAATGCAAACAAATCAACCTTGTTCATATTTACGACTCAAACTTTGCTACACAACAAGAAATGATTGAATCAATTGTTAAATATTGTAATAATTTAACCAAAATTTGGTTTGAATTCAATGACATAAACGAAGAAACAGTTAAACGATTTACCGATAAATTCAGTGAAAAGTTGCGGTCAATTATGTTTGTAAGCGAAAGAAAACTGAATATCAGTAAAAATGTTGTCAATATGTGTCCGAATTTAAGACAATTATCAATCAATCAGTTCTCAAATATTTTTAATCAGAATTCAAATGAAATTTTAGTCAAAAAACTGAAAAAATTGTATTTTTATTACAGAAACAAAGACTTAAATAGATTTGAATTATTCGTAAAGTTTTATAAAAATAATTTAAAATATATTTCAATTTTTGTCAAAATTAATGTTTCGGAGAATTCACTCAATTCTCTAATGAATGGATTGACACAAATGTCGGAATTAATTGATTTGAAACTCGGTTTCGCTTTTATACAAAAATATGAATTCAATCGAAACTTATTTCCGAAACAATTGACACAAATTGGTCTCAAATGCAAGCAATTGAAGAGTTTTTCATTTATTTGCTATTCTTCTGATTCCTCATTAAATACTTTGAAATCATATTCAGAAATAATTCAAATAATTAATAAATATTTTAAACGATTAAATCGATTAAATTTAGATTTTTATATTTTAGATAATTTTGAATTATTGAGTCAATCCTTTAGTGAATTAAAACAATTAACGCATTTAACAATTGATAAATTAAACGATAATTATGTAATAAAAGACTCATTTTTCGTAGACATTGATAAACATTTACCAAAACTTCAATATTTGTCTATATCTTACGCAAACATTACAGACATTGCATTGAAATCACTTCAAAAACTTCCAAAACTACAAAAAATTAAATTACATTTGAATAAACAACAAATAAGTGATTCATGTCTTTTAGATTTAAAAACTAAATTAAAAAATTATGAAATAATAGAATTATGATGATAAATTTTAAAGATTACACATTCATAAAACAGTTTAAATTTAATTAATTTAATTTTGCTGTTAAATACTTTCTATTATTATATTAATGTTATTTAAAGTTTCTGTTACTTACAATTTGATAATTAAATTAAATGCAGTAATTATATTAATTTAGGCAATTATATAAATGTATATGCTGTAATTTTTTAATTAAAAAAAATTGTAATAAAAACTTTAATAAATTATATAAATGTATATGGTGTATATTTAAATCCAAAACAAATTAAAATAAATTTTTTAAAATTAAATTTATAAACAAAAATTTAATTTATTAAAAAACAAATAATGTAATAAAATGTATTAAAAGTAAGAATTAATTTTATACTTATAATTTATAATTAATAATCATAACTAGCAAAGGTTTGAGCTTATAATAATATTATAACTTTATTTTGCTATCAATTTAACATCCAAAATACTTAAACATGCAATGTTTTACTTGGTCATTATTTAATTTACAATTTTTATTATAATCTTTAATTTGCAAAACAAAAGCTAATAAAAAAATTAACAACTGATTGTACTTAGCCATACAACAAGATGGTCTGGACGGCAACTATGTCAACTACATCGCTTTTGAGCATATATATAAAATTGTAGATTATTATATTAATAGATTATTTATATAAGTTATATATATATAATTATACATATATATAAAAAGTATTTAAATAATTACTATTTACTTTTATTTTACTTGAATTTACATAATTTATTAGTACCGGTACAAAAAATGATAAATAATATGTTATACAATTTATTTCATCTTAATTTATAATTTTTATGAGGTTCATATTTGAATAATAAATTTATTTATTTTGATTTATTTAAACTTTAAATGTTAAAATAATTATAATTTTTGAATGCAATAAAATTCTTAGTTTTATTATTTTTATATTATTTTATAAAAAAAATATATTTTATGCAAAAGAAAAATTTTATTATTATTTTCAAAAAATTTATATTTATAATAAATTATTTATTTAAATACAGGTAATTAAAGTGACAAATGATTTATTATTTTACATTTTCTAATGAGTAAAAATAATATTGATTTTTGAAAATATAAAAAAAGCCAATATTAAACTCTAACTTATAAAAGTTATAATATTAAAAAACAAAACAATCTATAACATTTTTAATAAAAGTATATAATTACAACATATAATCGTAATATATTGATAAAATTCATAATTATTCATTGGAAAAAAGTCATAGCAATAGAACCCAATTTCAGGTCCGGACAACATCTCTAAGAATTGAATTGTTTTGAGTGTTTGTTGAATCGAAAGACAATTTTGGTTTAGATATGAATAGAGTAATGGAATTGACTTATGGGCGGATTTGGTGATCCAAGTGCTCATCAGGTTTAACATAAACACTACACCGAAAACCAGAATAAATATAAAAGCTGCGGCATATCGAAAGTAATAATAAGTGTCCTGGGCAAAGATTAGGTACATTAATATTTCGAGAGCAGGCGTTGCGAAATAGAATAATACAAAAATCATTAAATTGAAAAAATGATTGAAATCTGCTGTCAATTGAGTGACTGAATTATGTTCGGAAATGGCTTTAAATAGAATGAATTTATTTGTGTATTTCAGACTTAACTCAATTTTTTCAGTTATTTCTTTGAATTTGTATTTTAGATAAAGAGTTGTTTGAAACCAAATAACAAATCCGAATGAAACGATTCCATAGAACTGAAGACTCCAAACGAATGTACAAATTGCCCAAAATGTTAGACTAATTAAAGTAAAACCAGATTTTGGATCAAAATACGCCAATACTGTTGAGCCGATTATACATATATTGGTTATGAAAACCAATGCCCAAAACGATAGATTCATTAGATATTTAGTTAATAGGTTTGAGTATAATATGAATCTTCTGTAATGCGAAGCATTCAACGGTAGGGCCAGTTGTTTATGTTTGACATCAAACAGAAATTGCAATAAAGTTAGGCTTTGGTTCATCTCTTGGTGTTGAAGAATAGCGACAATGAATAGTATAACAAATGCTGCTATACTCGTCATTGCAGAGATCGCGAATGCATTTCCCAATAAATACATTGAATCACTCATCAGTGCTCTCATCCATCGTTTGTTAGTTAGAGCAGAGATTCCATACCTTAATCCGACCAATAATAGGATTATTTTGATTAAAGTTGTCAAATGTTTTCGACTTTGAATTCTAACATCATTTCCATAATTATCTAAATTTGAATCAATTAAAATGTAATACTTTTTCGTAAACTTTTCGATTCTATTAATTGCAATCTTCTCATCGATATTCCCGAGAATAAAGTTATTGTATTTCTGTTTAATCGTAACATTTTTGGCCACTTTCTTAAAATTTTCCGATCGATTCATACTTTTATTAATCAATTAATTAATTTAATTTAATTATTTATTAAAATGAGTTTAACTTTGAAGTTTTCTGAAGTTTAGTTTTTAAATCAACTTTTTTAAAAATTTATTTTAATATTTTATTTTAATATTTTATTAAATGAGTTTTATTTTTAATGATGTTTTTTGCAGTTTACTGTTTGTATTTTTAGATTATAAAATAAAAAATATTTTTGTAATAAAATCGAGACAATAAATTATACTTGAAAATTATTATCAAATATACATTATTATATTTATAAATCATATTTTGCAATTGGTTTAGACATTTATTAATCTAAAGTTAATTTTTATATAAATAATTTTAAATAAAAGTTTTAAATGACTTTTTTTACAAATTTGCTTCTTATTAATAGATAATAAACAAAAATGATATAAATTTATGTAAATAAGGATTTATATGCACTTTTTAAGCTATAAATTGGATCTTGGTTATTTTAACTTATTCTATAATTTCTCACAACTTTATAATTAATATAATATTACTGTAATTTTTAATATATTATTATTTAATTAACATTATGTTTATTATAATTATTTTATTAACTTAATGTTAATTATTATTGACTAAATTTAGTTGATATATTTTTGTTTTATATTTTTGTTATATATTTTTCCATTATTCTGTCAAATGATAAGTTCATGCCTCAACGAGTTTTCCATAATTAAAAAATTTATTGTTATTATTACAAGTAACATTTTTAGCAATATAATTTTGGTATTATTTATTTTTACTGTACTTTTTTTTAAACAAATAAATGTTTATTATTTTTTAATATTAAATAATGACAAGTAGAGTTTCCTAATTGTTACATTAGAATATTTTTTAAATTATTTTTAAACGACAGCATTTTATATAAGTTATAAAAATTAATTTAACATTGTCTGATTTAAAATATTTAATAAAATTTTTAAATTTGTTTTTTCATCTCTTATTTAATAAATGTTTGATATGTTTTTGTTAATTACGATAATTAATTAAACACTTATTCCGATTAAATTATATCAGAAAATTTAATTTTATAATAAAAATTGTAATTAGATTAATATTTTTAAAAATATATTAAAACAAATATAAATATTTTAATTTTAAATGTTTTTCAGAATGTGGCTAGCTCATTAAGATATTATTTATTGAAATATTTCGCTTCTAAATAATTTGTATAAAATTATTCTGAAACATATAGTGAGTCAAAAAATGACTCATAATATTTAGTGACACAGAATATTTCTTGATAAAAAATGTTTTTAATTTTTTATATAATGAAAACACATTAATTCTTGGAAAACTTTTGAAGCTCGCTGGTCTTTAATTTATAAATAATTTGCCTAATCAAAATCAACTAAATTATACAATTTTTTTGCTGATAATAAATTTAGCAACAAGGATATTTTTGCAGAATTAATTTATTTCTTTTGTGCGTTTTTTTCCATTATTTTTTATAGAATAAAATATCAACCAAAGATTAAAAATGAGATAGTCAAAAATTGCCTTTAATTTTGTAACAAATGGCATTTACTTTCACTAGCAGTTGGTCGAAAAAAAAGTGTCCCGCTTAGATTTTTAGATCGCTTTCAGCGGCGAGCAAATTTTAGTTGAGTTTTTTTGGCCAAAATTAGAACATTTTTTAAATTTTATGTTAAATCTTGTTTAAATCCAATTAGATTTGGTTAAATTTTATCATAATACAGTATAGTGCCATTATAATAAACTGTAAATTTTTTAATAATTTGTTCATTACAATGGTTTGTTTATTAAAAAAACATTGATTGAAAAATTAAATTTATGCGGCAATTATGTCAACTACATCGCTTTTGAGCATATATCAAAAAATTTATATATAAAATTGTAGATTATTATATTATTAGATTATTTATATAAGTTTAATATACAGTTTATATAATTAAACGTATATATAAAAAGTATTTAAATAATTATGATTTACTTTTATTTTATATTTAATTGACATAATTCATTATTACAAAAATAATAAATAATATGTTATACAATTTATTACATCTTAATTTATAATTTTTATATAATTATTTATTTATTGTATTTATTTATTGTATTTATATATAATAATCACAATTCAGTTGTTATTAATATTTAGCATTAAATAATTTTAAGTTACTTCCATTTTAATTAATTTTAACAAGATAACTGCAATTAATCCTGCACACTTGATATATAAAAATTTATTTAATAATATTTAATCAAAATATATTTTTTAATAGCAATTTATACCTCATATCCATGAAAATAGTTAATAACAAACCAATTAAAACAAGTAAATCCAATTTTATTACCAGAAATATCACCAAGTCTTTCAAATACGGATAAAAACTGTTTAAATTTAAACATACAAAGTTATTTATTTTGTACTGTAATATAATGTTTTTTGCAAAATTTTTAATTTGTTTCTAAATAAAATATTCTAGATAAAAATATTTAAATAAAATAAAGTAAACTTTAAATTTAATATAAAAACAAAAAAAAATAAAATATTGCTTGTAAGTTATAAACATTAAATAATTGTTATTATATTTTTGTCAAACTTTTAGATTTTTAAAATAAAGATTATTTTAATTTTGTAAAAATACTGGAATTAAAAAAATAATTATTATTAAACAATAATTAATTAGAATGTTTAAAATTAAAATTTATAAATTATTAAATAATTAAACATGTACTAACCTTAAAACCTTGTTTTGCACCATAAATCACCGGTTGTTTAGTTCGCATATAAACCAACTTATAAGACGACAATAACTTATAGGTCTTCTTGGCCTCAAAGTTGACGGAAGCCGACGATTGGATTACAATAAATAAAAGTGTTGAATACACCAAGATGAAAAATAAAATAATAATTTTTAAACGCAATTTGTTGCTCAAAACAAATATGAATATAAACAATGCAATAACTGTTGAAAAAATGATCCAGACAAAACCTAGAATTTTTGACCAAACATTTGAATTATATTTAGTAATTTCAATATATAATTGATTTAATAAACTGATTGTTTGATTCAATTTAATTAAATTAATTTGTTTTTTGTTATTTACATCTTTTATATAATTATTAATTTCTTTTTGTTTTAAATTTAAATAATATGTAATAATTAAAAAATAGTTGGCTTTATAAACACCCCATGATATGCCATAAAAGCAAGCCAAATTAAAAATGCAAGCATGAGGAATTACAATAAAAACTAATTCTTTATAATTTACATTTAAATATAACGGAATAAATGCTCGGAAAAAATGAACTAGTACATAAATCTTAATAATATTTTTACAATAAATAAATGATTTTCTAGTTCGATTAACCAAGTTAATAATTACGTTTTTATTTGTTAGTCCAATATTTATTGGTTTAACTATTCCGGACATCATATCAAAAACACCCAAAAAATTAGGTTTACAATCAATTACGTAATTATATGTATAAATGATTCCAATTAATACTAAGAGTATAAACATCATTGAAACAGCTAGATTCATATGAAATTGCATCTTCATAAAATATCCATAATCTCCAATATATAGATAAAAATCTCGCGATTTATTTGGAGATAATACAGAAATAATATTTCGAATTAAAAAAACCAAAATTATAGTAAAGACGAGAATCGGATGAAATAGTTTAGATCTATGGGTACATCCATTTGGATATTGAGATAAACCTATTCTATAGAAGTGTTTTCCCGCAGAATTAATTCGTAAATAATTTGGTAAAAGTTGTTCTGGATCAATTAATGTTGTATTTGTAGTGATATCAATAATACAGTTTTTGTTTATCATATTTCGAAAATATCTAATTATAAAAAAGTATTTTTTTGTTTAGCAATATTTAAATATATAAATAAATAATTTCTATCTTATGAATAAAAGCATCATAAGACAATTAAATTATTTTTTAAATTTTATCATTATGTTAACTCAAAATAACAATTATGCAGTTATTATTTTTTACTATAACTTATATTAACTTGTAAAAATTCTAATTTATTTTAAGAATAATTACACGCAACACGCAATTATATTTTTGTGACCTTAATTAAATATATTAATTAAATATATTTTATTAATATTTAACTAAGTTATTATCTATGACATTTAAAAAACTAAATTATGTTAAACAATTAAATTATTATCGCATGTTTTTATTATATAAATAGATAATTAAGGTGAGGAAAAAATATATTATATAATGATAAAGCTAGCCATGTAAAGAATTTTAAAATTGCAATTAATTGCTTTAAAATAAATTAATTTTTAATATTTACGAAACTTTTGTACCATTGAGCAGGAATCGAGAAAGAAAGATCAAGAAACTCTCTAATTTTAAAATTTTGAATTTATCTTACCCCTGTAGCATTTGACCCCCAAAAAAGTACCCCACCTAGACATTTTGCCGGCCGCCTTAATTGGCGGGCATATATTTTGGATTTTTCGGCCAAAATTAGGAAAATTTCACTAAATTGGTGTTAAATCCGATTTAGATCCAATTAACATAGATAAATTTTTATCATAAATATATAGGTTTTAAGCGTTTTAAAAAAAATCCCTTTTTTGATCCCCCCCCCCTGTATTGGCCGACCTTCTTGATTCATACTATTGAGTCAATTACTTGTAAATTTATTTAAGTGAATTTAAAAATATTCGACATTAATATTAATAATTTCGAATTTACATCTATGCCATTACTGTTTTAAATTTTATACACTAATATTTTGTCCAGATCGTTTTAATGTTTTACAAAATAATAGCGAAAGATATGCAATAATCTGTTTAAATAAATTCAAATAATTATAACATTAATTAAATTAATAATATAATAAAATAATTAAATTTTGACTTTACTTCATAACACTTAAAGTAATTGATAATAAATAACGTATAACACGAAAACCCAATCTTTTTATTACCAATTCGTTCAATCATTTGAATTAACTATAATTTAAAAGTTAATTATTGTTTAAATGTTTTATTGAATAAAATTTTTATCTTAATATAAAATGCTGTACATGTTAAAATTTAAATATATATTTATTAAAATGTTTTGAAATAAATATTAGTTTGTTTTCTGTTTTAAATATTTGTTAAAAATATAACTAAAATAAATTAAAATTGTTTTAAACGATATTATTAATAGCAAATAAACAATTAATTATTGATAAAGATTTTATAATAGATATAATTTTAAAAATTAAATACTTTTAAATTATTTAATAAATAGATTCGTTGTTTTGAATTAAAAGAATAATAAACATATAATTGATTTAATAATTTATACGATTTATTCGATTCTGAATTGACTGACGAAGCAATAAATATAACGAAAAGAAATAGAGATATAATGACAATAAATGTGTAAATCCAAACAAGTTTGAGAATTATAGACATTGTTTTGAATAATATAACAATTAATAGAAATACACAAATACTTCCCATATTTAGCCAAATAATTAGTAAATATTTCGACCAATAAGTGGTATTATATTCATTGATTTCATAATAAATTGAATTCAATGAATGTCTAATATTAGAGATATTTTTATTAATTGTTATTTTATTTACAATTTTATTATTTAATATTAATATATTAATTGCCTTTAATTTAATATTTAAATAACAACATAAAATGTAAAAATAATAAACTTTATAAATTAATATATTAAACAAATAATAAACAGATAAAGTAAATAATATAGTGTTTGGAATACCAAAAATTATTAATTCTTTTAATGTATAAAGAAATATATAATTAACAAACATAAAAATAACTGCAAGTAATGGCGCAATCATGGTGCAATTAATTCTAGCAATTTTTAATAAAATTCTAGTCTTGTTAATTAATTTCCGAATTTGGAGTTCATTGTCGAGACCTATACTCTTAGGCGAACGCAAACCCGACATCATTTCAAACACTGCAAGAAATGTCGGTTTTATACCATTTCTATAGTTATAGTAATAAACTAATTGTAGACATAAACACATATTTATGTACAAGCACGTTGTTATATTATAGAAAAACTTTATCTTTAAGTAATGTGAAATATCTCCAAGTACAATTACTAAATAAGAATTTTTATCATATTGAAATAAAATAATAATATGTTTAATTAATTGTATTACAAATACAATAAACACAAGAATAGGTTTGTGTAATAGAGATCTTCTTTGAACTGAATTAATGTCATTATTCGTAAGACATAAACCAATTCTAAACAAATGACTTTCCGCTGATTTGATGATTAATTTTTGCGGCAAATGTTTGCTTAGATTAAATTGTTCCATAACTTTATCAATGCAATAAATACACAATTTAATTATAATAACTTAAATAGAAAACCAATAATTATTTTGTGTATATTAATTAATAAAAACATTAAAACATTACTACGCAATTATAATATGCAAGAGCATATTTTAAAATAAATTTTTATATATTAATACAGTTTTATTATAGATCAAGCATAAATATCTTAAAATCACAAATATGAAACAAATATATATCAGATATAATATATAAATTATTTTCGAATGTTTCTTAAATAAATAATTAATGTTGTTGGTTATTAAAATATCTTATGACATTCTTTTTATAATTTGTAAAAATATTATTTTATTTAATTTACAAAAATTCATTTATATATTAATTAATTTTACATTATAATATTTTAGATAATTAAATATTAATATATAATATACATTTACATTGTACATATACAGTCGTTTTCAAAATTATCTTTAAAGGTTTTTGCCAATTTATTTATAGACGCTTGATCAAATTATTTTAAAATTTATTTTGCAACTATGGAATGTTGGTACGCACAAAATATAAAAAGTATTTTTTTAAAATTTTAACCTGGTGTTATGTAATATGTCAAATTCTACTAAGACAAATTTAGCATAATTGAAAAGATTTTGAAATATAGAAATTATTTATTGTAAAAAGTAATTAAATACTTGTATGTTTATTTTTTTTTAATTTTGACCTAGAACAGTTTTAGCCAATACTAAAACTTTAAAAATGTAATATTTGCCCTGTTTCTAAGTTTATCAACTTTGATAATCAAACAATTATTTCTATGATAATTAACACTAATTACACAACACATAACGTAAATTATATTTTATTGAAATTTTTCATTTGAAAATTTAAATTTATTTTTAAAATGTTCCTTGTAATTAATATTAAAATTTTCTAAATTATAACTAACATTAATATTTAAAATTAAAAATTAACAAAATTTGTGTGAACAAAAACAACCAAAGTTGATAAACTTAGAAGCAGGGCAGATATTACATTTTAAAGTTTTAGTATTGGCCAAAATTGTTCTAGGTCAAAATTTAAAAAAATAAAAATACACGTATCTAATTGTTTTTTACAATAAATAATTTCTATATTTCAAAATCTTTTCAATCATGCTAAATATGTCAAATTTGACATATTAGATAACACCAGGTTAAAATTTTAAAAAATTCTTTTTATATTTTGTGCGTACCAACATTCCGTAGTTGCAAAATAAATTTAAAAATAATTTGACCAAGCGTCTATGAATAAATTGACAAAAACCTTTAAAGATAATTTTGAAAACGACTGTATATATAATATACATAAAAATATATATATATATATATATATATATATATATACTAAACTTAGAAACTGACATTTATTTATATATTTGATTATAGTTGATCAATAGATTATACTAAAATTTACTTTTACTACAGACGTATGTTATGAAATATAATTTAAATTAGCATGTAAATTTAAAATAAATTTAAATTAGTAAAAATTAATCATAGTTTGAATAATTAAGAATGTGAAAAAGTATGTTTTTTGTAGTCATAGTACCCTAAAATTGTGTAGATAATTCAATGAAAAATATAGAAATATTGGAAGATTTTAACCTTGATTTTGAAAATTTTAATTTACCCCGCACCCCCCCCTTTAGCATTTGGTCCGCCAAACCGAAAGAGGGCGTCAAATATTTTCGGTTTCTGACCAAAATCGAGAAATTTTTCCTAAATTGGTGCTAAAAACAGTAAAATTAGGCAAATTTTCATCATAAATATATGGAGTTTTAAGCGTTTTTGGAAAAATACTCCTGATCCCTTCCCCCCCCCCCCGAATCTGCCGACATTCTCAATACCACATTTAAAACCAATTTAAATCTCTCTTCTAATGCATTAATTGAATGAAAATTAATCGATAGTTTCGTATAATTTGGATAACAATTACTAAATTAATTGTTTAAATAAAGTTTAAAATTTTTGCATTTTATTAAGAGTTCTAACAATTGGATCAATAAAGTGATTATAATTGAGAATTAGTTTTGTTTTATAAATCATTTTATTCGACATTTTTCCACTCAATTCGGGTTTAAATTCAATTATATATTAACTAAATCTGATATTTATTTCATTAAATGTTTTTGTTTTTGTCGTTCAGTTCGTATTAACAAAAAACGTTTGTTTTTTCGCGACTTTCATTAATAACGACTTGAGTTTCGATTGAACTAAACATTGATTTCTCTTTCCGTTCAATGCGTTCGCAATAACACAAAAGTTAAGACATTTTTGCTTTAAATTCAATTCAATTTTCGTTCATTTTATTGATATTTAAGTTAATTATTAATTGTTTTTAACCAAAAAATGTCTTTAAGTAAACAATCAATTCGTGACTCAATTATAGAGAGAAGGGATTCATTCGGTGATAGAGTTTGTG
>JAQFXP010001019.1:0-22327 GCA_034693685.1 Belba bartosi
TATACAGCAATAATATCTACAATAACTACAATTCTAACCAATTTAGAGCACAGGTATCAATCGATTTGTAATAAATACTTCTAATGAATCTAAAATTTCATTTAAAGACATAAATATAAAAATCAAATTTCTCTAAAATATTTGAAACTAAAAACTATGAGAATCTAAAATTGAAATAAAATCTTTGCTACAGTATTATCATATATTCCGGTGCTGTGGGATGGGTGAGAGTTATATGCGAGCACTGGGTATATTGTATTGTCGAATTGCATTGATTTCTTTATCGAATGAAGACTGAAAGCACTTGACTATAGGCTTAAGATATGAATATGTGATGTATTTTATGTCTTTTTTTGTCCAATTGTTCGGAAGCGATGAATATTGAATCAAACGAATCGGATCGTTGTCTGGCAGTAGAGTATATGGACTGCCGTCTAATGATAACATATACCGTTCCTCTTGTTTTTGTCGCCGTTTCTGAGACTCAACCAATTGTCCAATTAGTTCGTTATCGACCCAACCTTTAGCACAATTAGTTCAGAATTAATATTTGAAAAACAGGTCTAAATTAATAAATATATTATTTATTTTCTGAGAAATTTTTTTTTTACTTTAGTATTAAAAGTAAAAAAATTAATACTAATTTATGAGAGACAGGAAAATTTCAAATACTAATTAGCTTTAAATATTCATTATTGATATAACTAATGTGAAAAATGCAAACATTTTTCAAATATTCAAATTATTTAATTATTTTTAATGTATATATTTAAAAATTAATATGCACATAATGATAATTTATGCGCTTTTAAAATAAAAATGATTCAATTAAATAGTAGCATTAAAATCAAACGCACAAATGAATAAGACTGAATTTGGCCCAGATACAATTATTTGTAAAAAATAATACAAATTCAAGGCTCATCCAAATGATTAATTGAGTCGAACTAATGCGTTATCTCATGTCGTGTAATGACTGCATTTAATAATGAGATTCTAGTGAACGCATATATCAATATCTAAAAGCAAATCAAAGCATCAAAGCATTGGAACCATACCAGCAATGGACGGCTGTTCAGTCCAACGGCGCTTATTCTCCAACAGATCCCAAGTGGCGATGCAGTGAACGCTTAATCTGTATAGCAATGAGGCTAACGATGGAATACTCGAACCAATAGTCGAACCTATTATACAGGTTTCGTTCATTCGGACCAATCGACACAGTTTTAGATAATCACTAAAAAGTGATATTTTAAGGAAAAAATTTAATTTTAAAAATGTTAAAGATTTGAGATAAGAGAATAAGTGAGCGAAAGCCTACTTGAAGTGAACGGGAAAAGCCTTCTTCATCGCCATCCAGGCCTCTTCCATGAAGAAGACTTTAGGCGATTGAAGCGCTCTTATAATGTTAACCAATGAGTGCCAATTCCGCAGTTTTCTCAGAATACAGGCGACCTTTGCATAAGAATTTGATATTTTTAATTAAATCTATTTTAGACACTATTTAGGAATGAAATCAATTACTTCTATAAATCCGGCGATTTTTACGGCTTGTGTTTCGGGTGTTATCTGTTTTCTGATGATAGAGACAACAAATTTGTTTAATTCCGAACCGAATTCCAGCAAATCTTTCAATTCATTTAAATCTTTTTTCTAAAAATAAATGTTAGAATAAAAATAGTATTTATTATTGGAATATAGGAAACATTAAAAAAAATTTACTTTAATTTTTATAATTAAAGAAACTGTCGCAAAAATATTAACTTGTGTAAATTTTTAACTATGTGATTCTTTTTTTCTTGCATATTATTAACCTAAAAATTTTAAAATAATTTTAGAGATTCTAACTTTTGCTAAAAAATATTTTTAAATGAACTAAAACTGTAATTAAATTTTTAATTATTTGTCTCAATTCTGAATATGTTTCTAATTTACTTTTTGCTACTTTTTTTGGCTTATATTTTGATATAAATCTTTATTATCAGAATTTAATATAAATTATATGGTTTTTTGAATAAGCATTTTATTTGTGTATTATATTTATTACTAATTTATGAGATCCTAAAAACCTCAATAGGAAAAACGATTCTTAAGTTCAACTAAATTACAAAATAATAATAAAAT
The DNA here is from genome assembly GCA_034693685.1 of Belba bartosi. Classification (NCBI taxonomy): domain Eukaryota; kingdom Metazoa; phylum Arthropoda; class Arachnida; order Sarcoptiformes; family Damaeidae; genus Belba; species Belba bartosi. The sequence continues at coordinate 2,125 of JAQFXP010001019.1, forward strand.
AAGTTTAGCGCAAAAGTTGCAAAAGTTTATGCATAAGAAGAAAAATATGTGTTTCGAAAGAATAGTAAAGTTTCTAAAAGTTTAAAAAATCGAAAACTGTTTGTGCGACTCATACCTGGTTGAGACCACTGCCACCGATCATACAGTGAAACAATTGGGATTCAGTCAATTGTAAGAAATATTGTTTATCTATTTCGGTAATATAAAGGGCCAGTTGTAGAGGACTGTTGGCTCTGATGTTTCTGAGCAGACTTTTTGCGTCTGTCCTTCCGTTTTGAACAATACTGGGCCTCTTGATGAAGAGGGAACTAGAGATGGGCTCTATTACAATCATTTCGGTCGAATCATCCGATTTATCGCTTGCTTTCCTCTTAAGGCAATCAGCGCTCAATTTATAATTATCTAATTTCTCGATTCGATTAAACTGTTTTCGAGTAAAAAACGTGTCGTCACTCGAAACCAAAGAATTGATACTATCATTAGTGAAGAGCATCTGCCGATTCAGACAATATAAGTCTTCGTAAGAATTCCATCGCTTTAATGGCTTATTATTCTTCTTAGAGTTCAGAAGGAATTGGTTCTGAAGTGAGGGTTCGGGACAAACAAACTGAGTGGCACTGGAGAAGACGCGGTTTACTTTTCTAAGTGTTGCGAAAGAAGCAAAACATTTATGAAATACTTGAATCTAATCTTGAAATTAATTTAGCAAATATTTACCGCGAATATAGTGAACACCACTTATCTAACACCAGATCAGCTCTGGAGTTGATGGAATCCCAGCTCAGTTTTCCTTTTGTTAAATCACTCAAATCTAAAGAGAGTGCTAAAGGGAAGAGACACTTATCGCGGAATCCATTCCCGAATCGTTCGATCACTCGAACCGTTTCGCATATCTTCTTCTCAATTATGTCATCAACTGATCCAGAATCACATGAAGACAGACTGGAGGAGTCGTCAGCTGATGAGAGAGAGCCCGGGGCTGAAGACTCGCTTATCGTATCGCTACGACTACTCACTTCAGAGATACTATCAATGCTTCCATTTTTGGACAGCTTTGGTGGCAAAGGAGACATTTGTTGCTCAATAAACAGCGTTTGGTTTGCACTTTGCAGTGGCTCTGAGCTAAATGATGTGTTTTTATGGCTCAAACTTAGTCTCATTTTGTCATAACTTCTTTCTTGATGTCTAAACACTTGGGGTTTTTCGGGCTCTTTGTCCTTAAAGTAAGTAAACGCTAGGAGTGAGACCAACTGGTCGCTCCATGCCACTTTCTCGGTACTCTTTTGCTTGTTGTTGTTAACTACATATTTGTTACCGAATTCTATGCGCTATTAATACCGAATTAATAAATTAGAAAACAATTCTAACAATTGTATCAATTGCTGCAAATAAGCGCAATATAAACGCAAAACAAGTCTCACCTCATTATAAACGTCGAATTCTGTGATCATCACATTCTTCGATTGTTTCGGCATTTTATGTTTTGAACAATTAAATCAAAACTAATATATTCTTCAAAGACTTGAAGTTAATTGAAATGAAAAACACTTTTGAAGTAATTAAATAAATATCTAATTATAATTTGTTGTTAAGAGAAACTTCTTATAAATTGCAGAATAAGAGTATTCCAGAAATCGCTGAAATTTAAAACTTTTCAAAACTACTGTTAAAAAATTAATTGTAATTCGATAACAAAAACCAAATTACAAATTAATTATTAAAACAAATTAATTGTTTGAATGAGTAAATGTTTAAATGTTAATTATAAAACACATTAAACTAGTAATTAAAATAAAAATTTGTCTATAATTAACAAACTTAACGACTACTCATCACTGCTTTGAAGCTCTAGTAAAATGATCTGAAATGTGTAAATGACTGAAAAGTTTCTCAAACTTCGAGATTATATGTGAATCGAAAATATTTTGGGAATTACCTGATTGTGATAACTTCACTGATAAGAGTAGACTCGCATTCGTCAGTCAGTTAGTAGTCAGTCAGCAGTTGCTCTCTATTCCCGTTTATGACGAACTTTTGGGATTGTTTTGACGTTTCCTCTTAAGCACTGTTACCTCCGATACTATACAGTCGTACAGTCTATAGAGTAGTGAAATTCAGATCGAACCGGCCGTAACTTACTTTGTTTGCTCACATACTATCACATTAGATACACAACAACTATTTGTTAGCCCTTAGGGCACACAATAGACTTCTGTTCCGTATTTTTCAGCACAAACTTTTACAACGAGTAAGCGATTAGACAAACAAAAGGGTAATAATGTAAATTTAAACATGTATAAATAAGAGTAATAAATGGCATAATTAATTTCAGCTTTACTCTTGCTTTCAACTTTAAATAGTGGTTGAAATTTATTTTTACATTTCTTTTATTATCGACTTCTCGTCTCTTGACTTATCTGTTAATTAAAGAAAACTTTACTCAAATCAAACGGATATTTATATAACTAACTAAAGATAACTTTGAATAACATATATTTATATATAGTTTTGTTTTTGATCCCAAAGTTGTCCTTTAAATATAAACTTTAAATAATTCGAGAATTTTGCGCTTATTTTTAAAAAGTCACTGAATTTCACTGAAATGACTTCGAAAACAGTTTAATAAAACTGTTAAACACTTACTCTTCAACTAATCGACTGAATATTATTCAATATTCTCCTAACTATTTGAAAGCCCTTCTTAATTAGGTTAGAAAAACAGGACAGAAAAAAGTACATATACTGACAGTACATAATGACAATGAGTAATCTTTATATTTAATAGATTGACAATCATTGCTATGTTATCAAACAGATTTACAAAGAAATTATTCCAACATTTCTTGTTTCAACATTTACTGTCGATCATCCTTTCGATCAAATATATGCAAAAAAAGTTTGATTTTATTTCATATCTTAGTAATCAAAACACAAAAACTTTCCAAAACACAAATATTAAGTCTTTGACTACAAGTATATGTTTAATAAGTCAATCAATGGTATGATATGCTTAACGTCAATGTCTTTATGATATTGTTCTTTAGGTAATTAATAAAAGTTTAAATCTGTTTCTCTATGTTTTCAGAATTAATAAATAATTACTAAAATTAATTAACAAAAAGATATGTTAAACAAAAATAAAATTATCACTTCATTTCATTTCTAAATTGGCAATAATCCGGTGCCAACCGAACCAAAGGGTATTCATAAATCAATTGGGTTTACAGTGGAGTCGCTGTCTGAGAGCAAGTGATGACCGGTTAGTCCGGAGTCCGATATAAGCATTCCTGCTATACATGCGGTCATAAAACAGGCGGCACTGCCGGCAACCATAGCCCTGAGCGCCATCGCAGCCAAGTCTGCCTTCCTTTCGGGTGCCATAGCCCCCAACGATCCCAATTGAATGCCAATCGAACCAAAGTTTGAGAAACCACACAAAGCATATGTGGCCACTGTCTCAGCCCTTTTCTATAAGTTTATTGAATTCAAATTTTATTTAAAATTTTGTTCACATCTCAGCAAAAGTCGTAATTAAATGTAATTTAAAAGAATTTATCCCCAAAACTAACCGATATATCATTAGAAGCAATCATTTTACCCAACTCTTGATAAGCGACAAATTCATTCAAGACAGTTTTGAGGCCAATCAGCCTGGCCACTTTATCACACTCATCCAAACCAATTCCCATCATTAGTGAGAGTGGGATAAAGAGTTTCGAAAGAATCCACTGAAATATTTAGATTAAATTTTATTTTATTTTAATTTTGTTACTCTGTTTTTTGGATTGTAATTAAAACCGGATTTTATTTTTGATTCTGATTTCTTGTAAATCATTGATACTTTCAGTGAGAATATGACTGACAGTTAAGTATTGATTGTCTTTTGTTTTGGTTTGTTATGGGAAGTAATACATCGATTGATAGAATTTCATCGACAGCTCATTATTCAAAATCATATTAAATTAAATGAATAGGAAATGTTTGAAATGTTAATTTCGATTGAATTATTTGATATTTTAACTTTGAGTATTAATTTCCTCATTTACATTTGCTTTCATATACAGTAATACAAGTTTTTATACAATCTTTGCAGCCATTCATCGCTCTAATGACGCACTAATGCCTTTCAATCAATAATTATTTAATTGAATCTACTTTTTAAATATTAACAAATCTAATCAATTTTAAATAAACTTATAAATCGCATCATAGACCCAGACGATAGGAACTGGACATGTTATTGTAGTTGGCCGGTTAGAACGTGATTTCAACTATTCCTGTCATGTATTCAATGATAAATGTTGTGATTTAAAGAAATATTGATAACTAATTGCGTCAAAATTGTTTGTTTACTTAAATTCTTGTTTACTTCAATCAATCGCTTTATTGCCACTTGTTTTGCAAAATAAACTTTAATTTTAATTACTTCGCAATAATTGTAGTAAACATTACGTAATTAAGAAATCATTTTTTGCCATTTTTGAAATTAATTGAAAAAACGAAATAAAAATAAATAAAAACAAATAAATTAGAATTTACCTCAAAGTTTAAATCTGGATAATTAACTAATGAACCGAAATACGAAATAAGTGTATTTAGGAATGCAATGAAGGCCAGGAATGCAATCAAATTTGCGATTATATTGCCTACGAGTCTGAAAATTTAGAGTAAAATAATTAATATTTTGAAAACAGAGGAAATGCAGATTCGGTTAGATTTACGAATAAGACATTACAAGAGCTATAATATAAGTCAAATATAATATATTTTCTATTATTCATTGTTTAGTTTTTTTAAATAAAATGGTTTTCAGAGAAATTTCATGGAATTTCCAATTTACTAGTTATGAGAATTTGGATCATTTCTAACTGTATTTAATCGCAGAATTGAAATATAGATAAGAATTAGAGCACTTACTTAACTGCAGTACAGGCGCCGTTAGAACCGGCCTCTAAGACATTCCTATCAGCGCTATATTCGAGTTATTTAATTATAATTAAGTCTTCAAATGCTGGCATTTCTTATCATTTATAATCCAAACCTTTTTCCAATTGAAATGTTTTTATTCGATGTTTTACTTTCTTCTGTTTCCGGATAAAACAACTTAGAGAAGGCCAGTGCAGCCGGTGCTGACATCACACTCGCCGATAGTAAATGACTAGAACTAACACCAAAACTCATGTAAGCGGCCATCGCTGCCCCGGCTATTGTAGCGAACCCTCCGGTCATGACTGCATGTAATTCCGATTTAGTCATAACCGGCAAAAATGGTTTTATTATTAGTGGCGCTTCGGTCTGAAACAAAGCAATTGGTTTGTTTAAAATTTTTATATAAATTTAATAAAATTTTAAACTTAAATACCATTCCCAGGAATACATTTGCCGAAGCGTTTAATGACTCGCAGGCAGTGGTGCCGACAGTCGTTTGCAAAAGCCAACCGACTTTCACCACTAATACCTGCATTACTCCCCAGTAGTACAGTATTGATATGAAAAAACTAAAGAATATAAGCACTGGCATCACCTAATCAAGAGGTTTTAAATTAATTATTTAATTAATTATTGCATTATTTATATACTTTAAAGGCAAACACCGCCGCCTGAACGGGCATATCCAGTGTTACACTACTGGTGCCAATCGTGATATTTTCGAAACTACCGGTCAATCTGCCGGACACTAGATATCCAAAGACAAAGCTGGAACCGGAGTCAGTGAATCCGATAAAAGCACTCACTTTCTCGCCAATACATTCAAACACTTGTTTACCAAAAGGCCAACGGAGTATGAAGAGCCCGAACAGGAATTGGAGGTAAACCCCCCACAGCACTGGTTTCCATACTATATGAGACCGATGTTTCTGTCAATTTAATTAATTAAAACTTGTTGCATTTTTAAAATTTACATTAAATTTTCAATAAAATAAATCAAACCGAAAATAGATAACCAAGAAATATGAAACCAAGGAGTCCAGCGCCGGAAGCTAAGAATTTTGCAATAATTTAAACATTGTCTAATTATTAAGTAAAACATTTTATAAGTTATTCATTAATATTTAAAATTTATTTTAACTTCAATCAAGAATTTTATCCGTCAGTTATCAGACATTATTTACAAATATTAATACCTTTATTGATAAAAATAAGAAATATTAAAAACAAAATCTATATTAGCTTATTATAAATTAATTAAACTGAAAAATTTAATCAATATAAATTTTTATATAATGTATGAAAAGATTAATAGGGTTTAAATTTTATTGATATATTTAACTCAGGAATCGCAAAGGTCAGGCAATTAAGGTATAGATTTGGAAAGTAATTTTCTAAATGTTTCAATTTAACCTGATTTAAACAAAAATTAATTAATTTATCTGAATTTAAATTGAAGGCAGCAATAAAAAAATATCCAAAATTATTCTTATTATCTCCCAAATGCCAAGTGGGAAATAAATACCAATTTTCAAAATTAGGGGTATTTTTGACTGAACTCCGGGTTTAAAACTATTATCTAATTTAGTATTTTTGTGTTATTTATGTGTGTGCTTCAAATAAGATTAATATTGACACAATAATAAATTAAATATTTTTTGAAGATATAAAATATTTGAATTTGTATTTTTAATAATAAATAAGATTTATCACTCATTGCTAACCTTACAATGCATTATACAGTATTAACAATTATAGATTATAGAAATACAATACATAGCTCACCAATACGTTGTGGTTCATTCCTAGCATCCCAGATAACAAAGCCAAAGGCAGAGCCAATTGCGAGAAACCAAATCAAATTCGGCAAATGTTTGAACACAAAGTTTGAATTAATTGATTTGACAATCGGTCGAACGACTCGTCTATAAAATGGTTTTAAACCAAAAGGCTTTAAAAGCATATAATAGAAGCCAATGAAGTATACAATGGAAGTCAATACAACTAAGAGCTTAACTCCTTTACAATACGTTTTATTCTAGAATTTTGTTAATTTAATTAATAAATTAGTATTTAGTTTAATTAAATTGGAAAATTAGAATACCTTATCCCAGGTTAGATATACTCCAAAAGATAAGTAAATATTATATAATAAAAAAAGTAAATACAAAAACCATTTTTTATGTCTAGTAATGAAACTAGATAAAAATTTAAAAAATAAATCTATAAAATCGCTTTCAATTGAATTTTGTCTTTCAGTAGAATTAATGTTAATTGTGATCGAATTGTTTGCGCTATCGAAGTGTGTTTCCTATTGAGAGAATTGTCTTCAGAATCAAAATTCAAATTAATTTTCAAAAAAAAGTTTGAAAACATACCAATTCTTCTTTTGATATTTGGAAACTTGCGTTGACATAGATTTCTGGAGTGGGTCTACCCGTAACCGAGTTGTCATTTTCTGCTCCAATTTGTATTGTCTCACTGTTTGGCCTTTGTTTGTCAATTGAATATTTTCTGTTATTTTTATACATTTTTTATATTCCGGATCTAAAATAAATTTTAAAGTTAACTAGAAATAATTACAGTGTATATACAAAACTAGGCATTATTTTGAAAAAGATTAAATAAATTTAAATTTCAAAACTATTTTAAGTGTTCTAACAGATTAAATAAAGATAAAATTAAATAGTTATAAAATGTCTTAGTTTTACTTGTTATTAAATAACTAAATTACTAGTTAATACTTAAATATTAATTTATTGATTAAATTTAGTAAATAATAAATATATCAAAATTTAAAACACTCTAATTAAAAAATAACAAATGTAAAAAATATTTAAAATTTATCATTTACAGTAAAAATTTGCTTACTGTTAATATTAAAAATAATTCTAAAAACTCATTATCATTAACAAGTCACTAAACTTAAATTTTTTGTATAAATAACTAAATTTAAAACAGAATTTAGTTTAAACATTAAAAATGATTTTGCATAAAAATGTTTTATTAGTTAAACTTCGTATATAAAAACACTTTTCTAAAGTGTGACTAAATTTTAGAAATTTAGTCTAATTTACGTCAAAACAGTAAATTTTAGCACGTTTAATAAATTTACTGTTTCACATATTTTAATCGCTTAAAAGATAATATTTTTAAATATAAATGACTACAGTATTTATAAAATATATGAAACCCTTTCTACAATATTACTTTGAAATATTGTTTGTTTAATAATTTTTAAATTAAAGGAAACTTTTATGACGGTTACAGAACTTCATTGTAACTTTTCAAAAATATTGCAATTTGTTGCTTGTTAAAAATTTTATAAAATGCAAACAAATTATGATAAAATTCCAAAGAAAATCAACTACATGTAAATATTGCCAAGCGCATTGCAATATATAAATATATACTCAAATATACTGTATTTTGTTAATATTTACATTTTTATCATTTTAATATCAATAAATATTTAAAATATTATCCAATGATAAATTTACACATATATTATAAACTAATTTCTGATTTAAATTAAATATAAAATGTATTAATTAGAAAGATAAATATAATTAAATTTAGTTTTAAAAACTATAAATTAAAAAGGTTAGTTTTTATTTTATAATTATTAAAAAAATTTAACTCAATTTGATTAAATTTAAACAAAAATTATTATTTTAAAAAATTTATAAAGTACAGCGAGTTTTTTAAATTAAAAAAAAATATTTTTTATAACAAGTTGTTTATTTGTTTTGTGGATAACTTGTTTTTAAAAGCAAAATTTTTTACTCTAATTAAAAATACCCCACTGTATTTATTTATAATTGTTTACAATTTCCATTAAACTTAACTTTTTAAAAGTTTTATTATTTGATTATTTAAACCTATAAATATAAAGCTAAATTTTATAAATTAAAATTTTTTTGCAAAATTTAATAAGGTTTTAAAATAATTTTTTGTGCAAAGTACGAAGAAATAATAAGTTTGCTCAATCTAGAGCAAGATCATGGTAGGAATAAATTTGTGTAAAACCTAAGGGGGTTGGGAGTAATTTTTAAAAATATGAACAAAAATCCTATATAATTAGATTGCAATTTAACTTGGTCTAACCCGGATTTAAAATAAATAACTAAATTTAACTAATATTAAGCTAAATTTGTACACTAATTTAGAGAAAATTTTAATTTTAACTTTAATGCTCAAATTACCCAGATTATCTTTCTACGAATCAAATGCCAACTTTTAAAATTAGAAATTTTTAAATTAATCTTTCCCGTTGAGAATATTGACCAAGAAGTGTATTTACCTAAAAATGTTAATAAACTTTTAAACTAATTATATATTTCCAGTAATAAAAAATATTTATAAGAATTTAAACTTAATTTAAATATTACCTTTTTACAATTTGCATCATTATATAATTTAAAACAAATTACTAAGAAAAATATTATGTCATTAACAAATTAATTAATTAATTAATTTTTACTGGTACGAAATATATTAAAAATTTTTAAACACATTTTAATAAATAATTATTACAAATTAATAAAATAGTTATTTAACCAGGTTTAAAAAATTAATTTTAATGGTTTTTAATTTAAAAGTAACTGTTTTTAATTTTATCTATAACCATTTATCATATTAAAAATAAACATAAAATAGTATATAAACAAAATAAACACTGTAAATCTAACTAATATTAACAAAAAACAAATTTACTTACTAGGTCTGTATTAAAAAATCTTTGAATTAAAAATACTCTAATTTTGTTTTACTATTTACTTAATAAATTATTTATTTCACAAAATTTTTAGTTATAATAATTAAAAATAAAAATTGATTAAATCAAATATGTTTTGTACTTAATCTAAACAATTTCAAAACTGTTGGTCATCTTATTCTGGTTAAAAACTGAGTCAATTTGTTTTTTTATTACAATTGTTTTAAAATAATTGTTATAATTTGAAGAGAATGTGTGAATCAATCAATTTTCAAAATAATTTCGATAAAATTCTTATAATAAAATAGTTTGATAATAAAATAAATTAGATACATAACGGGGTGATAATTAAATTTGCAAAATGTTTGGGTTTAGAAAACTAACTTAGACTTCGACTTAAATTTTTGAAACAAACAATATATAATTTGAAGATCACTTATTTGACTATCATTTTTAAAAATTTTGTTTATTTTCCGTAAAATTTAATTAATTATGACAAAAAACAACAGATATTGCGCAAACGTGACATTCTTTACCAGTATTATCGAAACTTTGAATAAACTATAATTAAAGTCAATGTAAATGTTGTCAAAATGACTTTTCATAGCGTCCGCAAGAAAATTAGAAAATGTGCCGAAAACGGAACTCTGATTGTTGTTCATTAATTGTAATTTCATTAAATATTTAATGTATTTTATTTTATGCAAATTTTTAACAAAATCAATTAATCTGATTATATTTAAAATATAAATAAATGTTTTACAAAATTTGATTATCACCCGTTAGCCAAGTTTATAGGCATTGAAAAGAACATTGATACAAAATAAAAGTGTAATTAATGATAAATCATTAAGTTTTAATTAAAGACTCAGAAAGTTGAGTAATACAAAGGGCGGTTAGCTTAGCATATGACCCCCACGTAATTTTTTACAGACGAATGCCAGAGGGGTTCTGAATCTTTCTCAATCTTTAAAAGTATTAATTGTATAAAATAATCAAAACAAATACAATTGTATATTAAAAGTGCAAAATGCAAACTAAACTCTATTTGTGCCAAAAATCATGTTAAGAGCGCATATCATAAAACAAGAATTAGATTATATAAACACTTATAAAAGTTCCTAAATAGCAATATCTCACAAATTGGTTCAATTGTTTTCAGATCTCATTCAATGTCTCATTGAAGAGTCAATACAAATATTGCACTTTTGAATCGCTTGATGTCTTTGCAATAGATCCGTTAACGTCGAGTCATTAAACATATTTTGTTAAATATTTTATCAAAACACTCAAAAAAAATTTTATTGATTATTAATCGATGATTAATTAGTTATTATTTAATGTAAATGAAAAACATTATTAGATCAACAAGTATAAAGTGGAAGAAGAAAACACAAATTTATATTAATCCAATGTTCAATGGCACATTTTGCAAGTTTGAATAATATATAAATTATTTATTAACTATTTATTTATTTTTCAAATAAATAATTTTTCCAACAAATCAATAATATCAATAAATAAAATTAATTAAAAAACAAATTTATACAAATGCATTTAAAATACAAAATTAAAATTATATAAGAAACATTTTGAAAATCAAATTAAAAACCAAAACTAAAAACCTAAATATAAAAGTGACTAAGTTAGTACCACTGTCTGGATGCCTGAGGGATAGTCAACTGTTTAATTAATTATTTAGTGGTTGTGAACAAGTGCTCAGAATTTGTTTAACAAAATCAATCGGAAATTATTTCTATGTTAAGTAATGAATTTACCTGAACTAATGCAAACAAATGCAAATTTTGATTAATAACAGATATGGAGTATCACAATCGCATCAATCAATAATATTTTGACTTCAATTAGCGACACAGTTATCGAGTTTACAGTTGTCTAAATATTTCAATCATTAATACAATATCATGTGATTTGTGAACTCATTTTTTCGCAATTGTATTACATATCAATAATCTAATGTCGGGATTCTTTGAATTGCAAAAATTTGTCTACTTGGCTCAAATTCTCATATCAATTATGAACTAGATTACATAAATAATTTAACTAACGTATTAAGTTAATAAACCTAAAAATGTTTAAATGCTTGGTCAATTACTTAAATTGATATTATTATTATCTTACTTTAATGAATATTGTAGATTAAACAATGTAAATTAATTTAATAAAATAATTATTTATTTATTTAAAAATTTTAAATTAGAATTTATAATAAAATTTTTGATTAATATTTGCAAAATTATTAAAAAAAATTATTATACATTTTAATGTGATTATTTTATACATAAATTGTAAATTTATATGATGTGATAAAATCTATAAAAAAAATTAAAAGTAGATATCAATAATTTAAAATTATTTTGTCCAGTATTTGCTTAAAATAAAGCTTGTATTATTAAATAAATTTAATTTTTATTAACAATTTTATTCGTCATTCATAGCGTTCAAAACCTGTTTATTCATTAATAAGAAAAAGTTTTTTATTTAAATAATTTTTTAACAATAATTTAAATGTCAAGCAAAGCAAATAATCAATGTTTGAGAGACTTTGGATAATAAAATCAACAAAATTTGCTACAAAATTGCAATTTTTAATTTAAAATTTATTTTTTAATTTTAATCTCATTTTTAGCATAAATTATAATAAGTAAAAAATATAAAGAGTGATAACTATTTATCCGTGATAAACAAAATTTAATTTTAAAATTAAATAAAATTATAAATATTTTATAACGTTTGAAACGTGAATAAGAGTAGACTAAGAAAACATATATTTAAAAAAAATACAAATAATTACGATAAAACACTTTATTCAATATAATTTAGATTTTTACACTTTAACATAAAACAAATTTAAATAATTTAACTAATTGCTTTTTAAGATTAATATGTGCAACTAGAATAATTAATTTTTTATTATGGCTAAATATAATTTATTTTTAAAGTAACAAGACTTTAAAAACATTAAATTTATTTATAAAATTTTAAATTTAAGTGTTTATAAATTTGTCTATTTATTGTTTATAAGTTGTTTATAAAGTTGTCTATTTATTGCATAGTTTTATATTTTAAATTTCTGCTTTTTTATTTAAAAAATTTGCTTGATTTTGTTAATAAATAGATATATTAAAAAATTGTTTTAATTGATTTTACGGTAAATATTTTAAAGCTAATTAATTTGATGCAAATTTAAGCTTTCTATTATTAATTTTTAAAATTTTAATTTGTAGTCTAATATTTTAAATTGCAAAATAAATTAACTGTTTTACTGTTAATTTTTTAAAATAACAGACAAAAAAATTATTATTTTAGATGTTAGTATTGTATGTACGAATGTTAAAATGTTAGTAATACAATAAAACGATTGTAGATACTGTATATCAATAGAAACAAGTGTTTAATTCAAGTGTTTTTATATACAGTATTTATAATAAATTACTTTTTGTTAATAAATTATTGCTTAAAAATTAAACGTTTAGGTCAAATATCGAGTTCAAGTACAAAAGTTTATAAAAAAAAACTAAAAGAAAGGGTATTCACTATTAAAAACTTAAGAATTTATTTAAGTGCATAGAAACAAGTAAAACGATTTTGAAACTAATATAAATTCAATGTTAACACAGAACGCATGCTATGAATAAAGCAATACATTTACAAGTATTCTGTCAGCAAAGCAGTTACAATAAAAGTTATAATAAAACTAAACTTTTAATTAAAATTAATTTAAATGCCAGAGTGAAGTTTTGTAATGAAATAAAAGTTTTAATAATTTACCATAATCATATTTAACAATTGAAAAACAAAAAGTTAATTAAAATGGTAAAACTAGTCTCAATCAGTCATTCAGAATATTTTATAATTTTAATAAACTTATTTTTTGTTTTTTAATTATTAATTATAATTATGGTAAATCATTAAAACTTTTATTTTAATAGAAAAAATTTACGTTGGCAGTTGACATTAATTTTAATTTAAAGTTTAATTTTATTATTTTTATTTATTAAAATTACAAAAATAAAATTAACAAATTAATTTGTAAAAACATATATTAAATACAAGTGATTTACACTGATTTATTAATAAAATATATTTATTAGGGATTGAGAAGATAGGTTAATCCAGGGGTAGGGGGATTAAGGGAGGAGTTTTTCCGAAAAATTTTGCCAAAACCCTAGGAGATATCAGGGGAGGGATTTTACCAAAAACGCTAAAAACTCGTATATTTATGATAAAACTTTACCTAATTTAACTGGATTTAAACCAGATTTAGTAACAATCTATGGAAATATCCACAATTTTGGTTAAAAAACTTAAAAATTTTGCCGGCCGCCTTCAGCGGTTAGCAAATAGTCGAGGGCTACCTTTTCGCGGACCAAATGCTAGGGGGGAAGGGGTATAAATTCAAATTTTCAAAATCAGGGTTTTTTGGCTGATCTTTTATTTATAATGCTTAATATTTATATTACAAAATAAAATGTTTTATTTAAAAATTATTAAGCATGCAGATAAATAGGATTATGTAGCAGATAACCTCAATCCATATAGTATGTTTGGATTAACTTAGAGATACTTTTGGCGAAATGCATTATTTTTTGACGAAATGGATTTTGACAATTTGCATTATAAATTTTTTACCAAATGGATATTGGTGAAATGGATTTTGGTCATGTGGAGAGCAAGGTTTTATAGTAAGTCGAAACCTTAGACTATTTTCAAAAATTTTAATTTCTTGTATAACTATTATTTTATTTTAGTTATAATTTATTGAGACTATTACACAAATTTTTTCTTATTTTCTGTAAATATATTTTAATAATGCAAAAAATGACATTTCATTTATCCTAAACATAAAAATTTAGTCATAAAACATGAGATAAGAGCAAAACATCTAACAATTTAAGCATCAATTAAACTACAAATACTGTGTTTATACAAATCTTTACATAAAAATAGGGATCGAGAAGGTCGGCCGATCCAGGGGGGGGGGGATCAGAGGAGGGATTTTTTCCCAAAATTTTGGCCAAAAACCTAGAAGGGATCAGGGGAGAAATTTTTCCAAAACGCTCAAAAAACCTATATATTTATGTTGGAATTTTGCTTAATTTAACTAGATTTAAACTAAATTTGGTTAAATTAACTGGATTTAAACCGAATTTAGCACCAATTTAGGAAAAATTACCTAATTTTGGCCGAAAATTTTTACCGGCCGCCTTCGGTAGCAGGCAAAAATTTGAGGGAATCAAATGCTAGAGGGGAGGGTGGAGATAAATCCAAATTTTCAAAATCAGGGGGGATTTTTGGTTCTTTACAAATCCCTACATAAAAATGTAATAAAAATTTAAGATATTTGCGTAAAATTGCACTTATTATTGCAATTTATTACTTGTTTTAGTTAAAAGTATATATATTTTTAGTTTAATTTAATTGTTATGCAAATACTAACGATTCAATTCATTGAGAATTTTGAAATTTATATTTAGTTTAATTAGTCTAAGTAATTTAGTTTGAACATGTTCATATCTTCAGAATTGGATTTGGCATTAAGTGCATTACTACTCGTAATAGCGATTATCGTCGCCGGCCTTATCTCGAGTTTTTATTGTATTTATCGCAAACACTGTCTCTCAAAACCCGAATCTCTTATTAGAGATGACATTATTGTTGAAAACAATGGCATTGAAAACGAAAACGTCGAACACATTCACTATGTGTATCACATCCAACCGCTCCCATCAGCGATTTCCCAACCAACGGCGCCAGTCATTGAAGCCGGTTATATACCCAGAGCTAGACCTCCGCCAAGTTATGATGAGACAATTCAGTATGGCCAACATGCTCAACAGTATGACATTCAACGACAATACCCAACACAACAGCCCTACAATCCTTACCATCAACATAAACAAAGCTAAACTCAACTTAAAATTAATTTTTGAAATTATAAAAAAATACAGTAATGTATATATAATTGGAATAAAAATATACAAAACTGTATATATTAATACTTTACGAAAATTATAGTGTATTTCAATATTATAAAAAATAAAGTTTTTATTAGACAAAAGTAATTGAATCGAAAGTTTTCAGAACTGTTTGCAGACCTGCGCCGAGAATCATGCTCATGTCTGCCCTAACTGGACACCAAGTGTTGGTTTGAATGCATTTTAGTTCAATTACTGCAAACCCAAAGTATTGATATAAAGTCAATAGTTTCGAAAAGTTAATAGTTTTGACAAACTTTTAGATATAATTGCTTTAGATATTTATGAAACTAAACAAATCTATCAAAAAGTTTTGATTTGAATAAATGGAAAGGCGTTTAGTCTTCGTATTAGTTCTAATTTACTTATTAGAGTATAATCTATGCAATGCAGCCATTGCTGGCCAAACACCGCCCGAACAGATGTTGGAGAAAGGCATGGAAGTAGATATGCCGACCACTATGAAGAGCACCTGTGAGACATTGCCATCGAGAATAAAGGTGACCAAAGAGGAGCATGATCAGTTGGGCAATGTGATCCGGGTGTGCGAGGGCTCGATCATAGTGAACAAGTGTGAGGGCACTTGTCTTTCACAGTTAAAGCCAAGTGTGACGACAGCTACCGGTTTCCTCAAGGTATTAAAGGTACTCTTATTTAGATTTGTTTTGATTTTAATTGCAATTCAATTACAAAATAATTAGTAAATCGAATATAAATTCAATTAAGGAATGCCTTTGTTGTCGAGAGACTTATATGAAGCCAAAAGAAGTCCATTTGACCGACTGTTTCGATTTGGACGGAAACAAACTGTCGGACACTATGGTTGTCCAAATGGCCGAACCCGAGCAGTGCAGTTGCCACAAATGTGGACAATAATTCAGCTTGATACTTTATTTTGGTTTCTAAATTAATATTTTAAAAATAATAAATTACAAAAAGTATTCATTTGATTAGACATTAGATTTAACATTAATTGATAAAAATGCAAATTAAATATTGTATTGAAAATAAATATTTGATTAATAAATATGATTTAATTTAAATGAGTTAAATCTGATTTAAATTTGTAAAAATGTTTTATTTATTAAAGATCTAAAGTTAATCTATTTTTAGTAAACTAGACATAAAAAGATGTTGGCTATAAAATCTAACCTTTTAAAACTGAAACAATTAAATCAATTATGAGTTTCCAAACACTTATTTTGTCCGTAAGTGCTCTAAAGAGTTGAATGACTATCAATCAAATCTAACATTTAGTATCGATTTAGACGATAATTGCGTTAATGTATTGTTGTTTCGTTGACTCAATAACAAAAAAGCCATTAATTAATAAGTTTTTGTCTGAAATTTAAAGTTATATTTCTTAAGAACAGAAACACATAATCGTATTAAAGCGTTGACTTGAAGGTCAGAATCAGTTGACAAAAGTGACAATTTAATAGAGTCCTAATGTATTGTTCCTAACAAACAAATAAATAGCATTTCACAGACGGGTGTATCGATCACCCATAGACTGACCACAATCTCTACTTAACGCCAAACAGTCTGACACTGTGTCCAACAGAACGCCTAATATCGTCGCAATGTTTGAGTCAAGCATTTGACTCAATTCAAGATCAACCGATTGTTTGGTCAGTAGAGTCGGAGCGCAGCCAAAGACAACATCTCTTTTATTCATTTTATTTCAATTTGTTTCACAACTCGTTATGTGTCCAAAGATTTCATTTATTTTAATAATATTTTTGTACAAACTCTGCGATTGCAGTAAAGAAGAATGTCATTTACGGCCTGTAATCCATGTTCTCAAGCATGCTGGTTGCATTCCCAAACCCATTCCTTCCTTTGCTTGTTATGGCACTTGTTCATCATATGTCCAGGTGAGTTTAATTGTTTGTCTTGTTTCTAGCATGTTAACTCATTAATTAATTAATTAAAACCTGTGAGCACAGGTGTCTGGGTCTAAGTTCTGGCAGGTTGAGCGCTCCTGTATGTGCTGTCAAGAAATGGGGGAAAGAGAGGCCTCGATATCAATATTCTGTCCAAAACAAATTCCCCGATTCCGTAAAGTGAGTTCATTTTCTCCATTACTTTATTATCTAATTATATTTATTTATTTATATTTATTTAATTTTTTATAATATATTTCTCTTAATTTATATATATTTTATAACTATTTAGACTATAATAGAAATAGATTTATATTTTAATTATTTAGATTAATTAAAGATATTTTCTCAGAGTTAAAATACTAGTTGCTTACTTTTACGCTTTAGTTAACAGGTAAAATAGGTATATCAGCATGGACCTAAGAGATAAGGCTTAGGTCTATGCAGATACACTGTTTTTGTTTGTTTAATAAACAGCTATTTGTTAGTTAACTCATTTTAAAATCTAAATAAATATCTTCCTAAAATTTAGAGTATAGTTGGCTTTACTTTTAATTTCAATAAACAATATATAAATTTACAGTATTTCAAAGACAATGTTCAATGATTTAGTTCAATACTAAGACTAATATTCAGTTTGTTTCCGCCAAATCATTCGATTAATTGATTTGTTTTTCAATTGTGTTTTTATAAATTAAAAAATGCCAAAAGTTATTGGAAATCTATAAACAATTCCCAAATGGCAAACAATGCAATTAATTAATACAAATGTCTCTACATTTCGCAATCACTGTTTTTTATATTCTTCACTTAATGTTGTTTTAGACCAGATTTTTCATTCCTATAACAAATGAGTTCTACTTTTCAATCAGATTTGTTAGCATTAAAACGGTTTTTTCAACTGAGAAAACAATTTTTTTAATACAATTGAGTTGTTTTCTGATATTCATTTGAAAATTTTTACTTTGTTTGTAATTCAAACCTCATTCTAGATATTATTGATTCCGATTTAATTCATAGAAAAAGTATTCAAAATAAATGATTAAAATAAAGTTTATTTAGATTTTTAAAAGCACTTTATACTGAAATGTAAATTGAAAACTATGTGTTTGTTCATTGTATTTATATCAGAACTTTCTAATTAATTAAATTTAAATAATAATATCAACACTTAAAAAATAACTAATACCAGATCCAAACCCGAGCGCCCGTGGAGTGTATGTGCCGGCCCTGCACTGGGATTGACGAGAATTTAGTCCAACCGCAAGAAATCATGAATTTGGTTCAAAAACATAATGAATACGAAGACATGTCCGCGGCTTAACTCATATAAAAATAATTTTTATAAATATTTAAAATATTATTTAATATAAAATAAAATTAATTATTTAGCTATTTATTCAATGTGTGAATCTGTAATTGAAAAAACAAATGAATGTAATTAATTGAATTTTAATTAATTAATTAATTTAGGAAATTGTTTGGAAGTATTTATTCACTTTTAATGTTTAAAATAATAAATAAGTTAAAAAATATATTATTATTAGTATTTATATTAAGTTTATTTAACATTTTAATAACAATTATAAAATAATCATTTAATTAATTAATTAATTTTAACAAAAGTTCATTTTTATACAAAAGTAAATTAAGATATTAAATTACTTTGAGATCAAAGTCCTTGAAGTTGGCCATTACAAGTGACCATTACAAGACAATTAAAGTGACTATTTTTGGTTATTAAGAATTTAATCAAATTTTGTTGACTAAAAATATTATACAAAATTATTTTAAATTATTAAATATTACGTTACGCTGACAAATATTTAAATAAAATAATAAAATGACCAGATAAAGTAGCGATTTAATTTTTACCTTAATAAGTAACGCTTTAAAACTAAAATAGTACTGGCTAGAATTGTTTATATATTTATTAAAAAGAAAAAGTATTTTAAATATTTAGCACTAATAAAAGTAAAATATAAATTACTATTTTGGATATACAGTAATTTCTGTGACAAGATAGAATAATATTTTTTAAATATTATGACAATAAAATAAAATTAAAATAATTGCTAATTCATTGTCTAATTAGTTTAAGTTAATGTTTGACATAATTTTTATTTATAGTTTAATAAGTAGCAAATTATATAATGCATAATAATGTGGTATGATAAACTCAACAATAATGACAATTTAAAAAATCAAATTTAAAATTTTATATTTTTTAAACATTAGTTAAAATAATTTAATTATTAATTTAGTTTATAACTAACAACAAAGAAAGTTTTATTAAACAATAATTAATTTCTATTATTTCACTACTTTATCAGTCCACTACACAACACAACCAGTTATCTTAAAATTTGATCGAGGAACTTAATTTAATTATTAGCTCAATTAGTTATGCTTTAATTACGTGTTAGCAACAACTTTCATAAGAGTAGAAATGTAATCATATTTTATTCAAAACAAAAATTTTATTTTTAAACAATATTGCACTAATAGAAAATATAAATTAAAGATTAAATTAATAGTATCTTTAAATCATTTAAATAAATGTACGGTAAAAATTTGCATCCTGGTCTGCCTTTTTACAGTCAGTTTCAGAAATGTGTAGCCAAAAACGAAGTAGTAGAATAATGCGCACTCTGGCGCAACTTTATTTACGG